>CM064568.1:39119207-39213283 GCA_032716605.1 Paralithodes platypus | reverse complement strand
TGAAAGTACCGAATTACCTGCTTTTTGCACTCGCGTTGCACGGTTATTGCAAGAAAACTATCCATCATACAAGGATCGTTATGGTGTCATTCGAAAGCTCTGTTTATGCCCTTTCAGGGATAGGTATTTGTTTTACGTTCTGGGTCTTATTTAGGCATGAAAATGATCACGTAAACAGCCCTATTTTGGCTAAAAACACCCCGCTGTGCGGTACACATAAATAAACCGCATAGGCCGCTCGTAAGGTGTTAAACCCCATGTCCTAATTGATAAGAAACTATGATACCCACGGGTACACCAGTGTATATAGAACCATTGTTCCTGTAAGACCTAGACAGCAATGACTGAAGATGTTAGCCACCATGCAGTAACTTTAATTCTTACCCCAACCAGAGATTGTATATACAACCCTCTGTTACCATTGTCTCGACGCATTTTCACCACGAAACAATACCGAAGTTAACCCTACAATCTGTCGTTTTCTTTGGTGTATATATCATAGAAAACACAGTTCCCAGGAACAACTAGATCAGCAAGAAATAGTGTCAGATTAACAGTATCCATAACCATCGTATTGACGAGTAATAATACACCATGTTTTTCCCTACTTTGATCCACAGTCAACCACACACCTACAGTTAACCTCCTCTTCCCCATAGCCCCACAGTCCACATGATTCTATCCTTTCCAGACTCATATACCACCTCGTATTGCTCATCCCCCGGTAGCATTTGGCTAACATACTTTCCCTGTCATTAACCCCCAAACTCCAATATCAACTGTAGTCTAATGCCACCCCTACGCCCGGAGACCTTAGGGTCAAACTTCCACGTAGCCCCCTGAACTCTCTCCCTCTCATTATACCTAGCGTCTCCACCATACCTCCTGAATATCCTTGATTTTTCCGTTGCTAACATTCTCCAACCTTTTATAATTTTATATATACTCCTATCCAGCCTACCTTCCCTTAGTAGGACGGAACAACATTAGAACTTTACTAACCCTTTGCATGCCATCTATTCCCTCACAACCCATTCACAACCCTGTACCAAATGATCGTCAGTGCGAGGCTAGCCGCCTCGCCAGTGACTAACTTCTATTGCCATACTTCCAGATAAATGTGGCAGAGTTAGCAACCCAATCTTCACCACATCCAGCAAACCATGCAATTAACAACCCAACCGATTAAACCAGCTAGTCAAGGCACCTTCGGTTTTGGTATTACGAACACCCACATCTGTCTCATAAACAGAGGGTTATTACAAACACTTGTGATATGACAAGCCCCTAGCCACAGCCGCCGGACGACCATCACAGAGAGAGGGCGCGCACCTCCCCTTTTTTACCCACCCGAGGAGGGAGACCCCCACCCCTGCGGAGGTATACCTGACCCCTGTTTTGACTTTCGGGTCTTTGCCAGGTAGCACAGGAATTCTTCCTATCAATGAACTAACCATGCATGACTAACCCCTTTACTAACCTCTATTAACCCACAATAACCCATTCACCTTTCTTGCATACTCGGATAATCAAATTAGCACCTCAGCTATACCATAGAATGAAGACTGAGCAATATAAGAGAGACGCTCCTATCACAGCTGTCCCAGTCCTCCTCGCAAAGTAGATCCAGTCTCCCACCCCTCAATACTTCCTGTTATGCCCTGTTTTTCTACAGGTTTAACTTGGGTAATGTGAGTTCTAAATTGACTGGGTATATAAGGCTGCATGCACAATACAAGATATGAGGAATAGAGAACACAAAGAAACACATGGTAGCAAGTTACATGATCACGTTTATTGATATACCACTGCAGAATACTTGTGTAAGACAATATAATAGAATTGAACAACACTAGCATAAGTGGATCTGGATGGAGCCTAGTCTCCCACTTCCAACGTTCAGGTATTAATCTTCTGATCACTGGCTTTGATTTCACAGGTTTATATACCGAAGACCATCAATGTTACTTATAGATTCATATTCACTGTTAGATTTATTACTGGTAGCTCTGGTGCACAAGTAGTAGTTCACAGACTAGATTAGACACGCATTTTTAGAGCACGGGAATTCTAGTAACCTCAGGGGGTACTGATCTAAGTTTTATATCCTTGTCTCAGAAATACATAGAACGCAAATCAGTGGGCGAACGTTAGATATCACTAGAGTTTTAATATCTGAATAAGGTAATTACGAGAGTCAAGGTCGCCTGTTAATTAAAGAGCACTGATCGCTTAGTACGTCCCAAATGGAATGGTTAAGTATGAATTACACTGGGCAAGGTCTTAGCCACTTCGTAGAAATATTAATTAGTGAATCTAAAACAGCACAGTAATATGTAGTACTGCTAAAGGGAATCTTGGGTAGTATCTGATGGGTCTGGTCCTGGTTATCTTGCGTCCATGATGTTGGGGGCTAACGACTGGTTCCGCGGCCGTCCAGGGGGGCCATATGTGTGAAGTTCTTCAATACGTGGGCAGGTCCTTCTATCCAAATCTGCCACGGAGTCTGCCGGTTCTGGGATCTCACTCCGGAACAACACAAGGGCAGAGCTAGAAATTAACTGCAGGGTAGTGACCCCTGGTTGGTGTCTAGCTTTCAACTGATTTGACTGGGGGCGGGAGTTAGATTTATAGGCTCGGTTCTGGACCCTGTAGACAGTAGGGATCTCGAGTCTTATGGACTTAATTGAGCTCTCAATAGATATGGGGACTAGGTAAGATGATATTTACAGTTGTGGCACAGGGCGATAGGAAGCCTTTATATTTTCATATAACTGAGCCTTAGTAAGAGGTACTATTTTGGCTATACTGGACGTATTTAGGGGAGAGAGACTGGATCTACTTTGCGAGGAGGATGGGGACAGCTGTGATAGGAGCGTCTCTCTAGATTGTTCAATCTTCATTCTATGGTATAGCTGAGGTGCTAATTTAGTGATCAGAGCATGCAAGAAAGGTAAATGGTTTATTGTGAGTTAATAGAGGTTAGTAAAGGTGTTAGTCATTTATGGTTAGTTCATCGATAGGAAGAATTCCTGTGCTACCTGGCAATGACTCGAAAGTCAAAACAGGGGCCAGGTATACCTCCGCGGGGGTGGGGGTCTCCCTCCTCGGGTGGGCAAAAAGGGGGAGCTGGGCGCCCTCTCTCTGATATAGTCGTCCGGCGGCTGTGGCTAGGGGCTTGCCATATCACCAGTGTTTGTAATAACCCTCTGTGTATGAGACAGATGTGAGTGTCTTTAATACCAAAACCGAAGGTGCCTTAGCTAGCTGGTTTTACTCGGCTGGTTGTTAATTGTAGGGTTTGCTGGATATGGTGGAGACTGGGTTGCTAACTCTGCCACATTTATCTGGAAGTATGACAATAGAAGTTAGTTACTGGCGGGGCGGCTAGCCTCGCACCGACGACCATTGGGTGCAGGGTTGTGAATGTGTTGTAAGAGAATAGATGGCATGCAAGGGGCTAGTAAAGTTCTAATGTTGTTCTGGCCTACTAAGTGAAGGTAGGCTGGATAGGAGTATATATAAAAGGTTGGAGAGCGTTAGTAACGGACAATTCAAGGATCTTCAAGAGGTATGAGAGAGAGGCTAGGTCGGACAAGAGTCGAGAAGCGCGGGTGTCTTAATGAGAGGGGGGGGAGAGTTCAAGGGCTACAGGGAAATTTTGCCCCTAAGGTCCCTGGGCGTGGGGGTGGCATTAGGCTACAATTTATATGGAAGTTTGAAAAGGCAGTAGAATACGTTAGCCAAATGCTACCGGGGAATGCAACTATGGGGTGGTATATGAGTCTGGAAAAGATAGAGTTATGTGATCAGTCAGAGGGTTATGGATACTATTAGTTGGCCCTGGGAACTGCGTTTTCTATTAAATATAAAATACCACCCACAGCAGCAGTTCGTAGGGGTACTTAGTTATTGTTTCGGGGTACTTATGACAGATACTGATAACCAGGTTATCTTATACAATCTCTGGTTGGGGTAAGAGGTGTAAGACACGAAATAAATTGGCGTAGTGTGGGCTGTGGATACGAAGGAGGCAAGGGGAAGACGTATGACAATTGTGGAAAGTAAATGGAAAAAGGTGAACACAATGGCGGATAAAAATACTTAACCTAAGGATTGCATACATAGATTTATGGGGCGATGGGTCTTCAGAAGCTTAGTCTGGCAAGACAAGATGTTAGGGAATGTTAATATTAATACTTAGTTACTAGAGGAACAGTGCAAGGGGCGACTGGGCACGGGTTACATATATCTATACTCGTCATGGAAAATGATATACGAGGTCTAGGGACAGCGTGGGTGTTTTAACTTCTAAGATATATAACATCTACTTCTCGGATGCAAGAACATACATAGATATAATTATGGCTGTCTGATGTGTTGGCATTGGCTCAACGTCGGGACAGGCATGGGTGTTTTTAATATGAATGTATATTCCTGTTCATCATCTTTGTAGTTAGAAGTGTAGGACACGAGGGGGTTAGTGTACGTGAGATGTGGAAAATGGTCAGTTTTAGAAAAGGTAAATGGGTGTGTCCTGGAGCTGTTTAGCCCTGCGGGCTTGGGCCTGGCTGAAATGGCTGGCTCGGTCGGCTGGTCCTTTCGTTCTGTGGACCTTTCCTTTGGTGTTTCTGTGTGGTGTTCGTTCATGGCTTCTGTGGTGGGCTTCTCGTTCTGGGGCATTTTACTTCCCTCTCCTTCATTATAGGCTCGTCCTCGAGCCTCAAGGGTGAAGTAAAAAG
This sequence comes from Paralithodes platypus, assembly GCA_032716605.1. Lineage (NCBI taxonomy): Eukaryota > Metazoa > Arthropoda > Malacostraca > Decapoda > Lithodidae > Paralithodes > Paralithodes platypus. The sequence goes on along the minus strand of CM064568.1, from coordinate 39,208,541 downwards.
AAGAGCATAGTCAGAAAAGTGTAGGTTAACAAGAAAAGTAGTATGACTAAGGGAAAAAATAATATATACAGTATATGGAAAACATGTAAATTTAAGAAAGGACAGATAATTAAGAACACAGGAAATTAAGAAGAGGTAAAGTGTTTAACAATGTATAAAGCAAATTTAAAAGATAGTCAGAAAAGTGTAGATTAACAAGAAAAGTATTATGACTAAGGGAAAAAAAAAAATACTATATACAGTATATGGAAAACATGTAAATTTAAGAAAGGACAGATAATTAAGAACACAGGAAATTAAGAAGAGGTAAAGTGTTTAACAATGTATAAAGCAAATTTAAAAGATAGTCAGAAAAGTGTAGGTAACAAGAAAAGTAGTATGACTAAGGAAAAAAAATAATATATACAGTATATGGAAAACATGTAAATTTATAGAATCATGCCCAATCGCTTAGGAATTGAAAACATTCGAAACAATTTAGTACAATAATATCCTCATCATCATCAGGGGGGGAGGGTATTTAGGGTCGCCGTTAGTCTGGGTGACGGTCTGGTAATAGGGGGTGGTGGTTCACTTTCACTTTGGAAGGGCGGGGTGGATATACCGTTAGTTCTTGTCGTTAGGAATGTGGGTCTGGGGGCGAGCTGGCCCGGGGCCAGTTTTGGAGGGGGTCTAAGTGGTTTCGGTCGGGGGTAGTGATAGGGGGGTTTTAAAGATGAAATGGGCAGGTCGAGTCGGGGTTGTTGTTGCGGAAGAGGTTGGTGCTGGGGAGGGGTTGAATTGTGTAGAGAGTTGTGGTCGTGAGTGGGGTTTGGGGAAGGGTGAGTAAGGCTGAAGGTTGAGAGTTTACTATGATCGGGTGGTTTGGAGGTTTGGGGTGTGGGGATTTGATAGGGAGATGGTGGGGGGGGTCTGGGCAGGCAGGGTTGTGGTTTGAGAGGGGTTGAATTTAGACTGATTTTATTTCCGGGAGAGACATGGATGGGATTTCGAGGAGTGGTTGAAGTTGAGAGGTTGATTATGTTGTTTGGGGCGAGAGAGAGAGTATTTTGGGGTTTAGCCAAGGTGGAAAAAGTTTTGTGGTTGGATTGGGATGGGAGTGGTTTTTCGTGGAGCGGGATCTTTGGGGGGGGAATTTGGGGCGGGTGGGGTAACGGTGAAGAGGGAGAGGTTGAAAGTTTAGCTGGGCTCATGATGGTGGGGGACCGACTGGTGAGCAGGTGTTCGGTACGCATGAGGGGGGGGGAATCACTTTGGTGGGGGTCACGCGTGAGGGGGGGATTAACGGCGCGTGTGGGAGGATCAGAGTGGTGGGGTGTGTCGGTGGCAGTGACGGTTTGCTTAGAGGTTATCTGGGGTTGGTGGGTTTGTCTGTCATAAGGGGGTGAGTCAAGTGTGGGGTTTTGAAGTTTATTAGGGGTGTGAATTGTGGGGGGGTGGAAGGGAGCTACTGACGGAAAACTGTCACAAGGGAGATTTTGTTGGTGGGGGAATAGCTGAGTATTTCTGGGGGAAGGGGGGGAACATAGTTGGGTCCTTAGGTCGTCACGCGTGAGGGGAGGATTAACGGCGCGTGTGGGAGGGTCAGGGTGGTGAGAGGTGAGCGAGTTAGGAAACAGGATTTGTTGGGGGGACTGCGGCGGGTTGGTGGGGGAAGAGTTAGGTGTAGAACAGGGGTTATTGGTAGAGGACTGATCTATTGATTTGGGGTTAACAGGACGAATTTTAGGAATCTTCTTGGTGGCAGTCACGGTCTGGTTAGCGGTTATCTGGGGTTGGTGGGTTTGTTTGACATTAACAGGACGAGTTTGGGGAATTTTCTTGGTGGCAGTCTCGGTCTGGTTAGAGGTTATCTGGGACTGGTGAGTTTGTTTGACATGAGAGGGCGAGTCAAGTGTGGGGTTTCGAAGTTTTCTAGGGGTGTGAATTGTGTGGGGGTGGAAGGGGGCTACTGACTGAAAACGGTCACAAGCTACCGACGGAAAACTGTCACAAGGGAAATTTTGTTGGTGGGGGGATAGCTGAACATTTCTGGGGTCATGGGGAAAATATGTTGTGGTAGGCCTACATAGGTAGGCATAGCTAGAATACGGAGCTTGTTGGGGGGGCTGGGGAGGGTGGGGGGGGGGAGAGTTAGGTGTAGAACAGGGGTTATTGGTAGAGGACTGATGTATTGATTTGGGGTTGTTAATAGGACGAATTTTGGGAATTTTCTTGGTGGCAGTCACGGTCTGGTTAGAGGTTCTCTGGGACTGGTGAGTTTGTTTGACATGAGAGGGCGAGTCAAGTGTGGGGTTTCGAAGTTTTCTAGGGGTGTGAATTGTGTGGGGGTGGAAGGGAGCTACTGACTGAAAACTGTCACAAGCTACCGACGGAAAACTGTCACAAGGGAAATTTTGTTGGTGGGGGGATAGCTGAACATTTCTGGGGTCATGGGGAAAATATGTTGTGGTAGGCCTACATAGGTAGGCATAGCTAGAATACGGAGCTTGTTGGGGGGGCTGCGGAGGGTTGGTGGGGGGAGAGTTAGGTGTAGAACAGGGGTTATTGGTAGAGGACTGATGTATTGATTTGGGGTTGTTAATAGGACGAATTTTGGGGAATTTTCTTGGTGGCAGTCACGGTCTGGTTAGAGGTTCTCTGGGACTGGTGAGTTTGTTTGACATGAGAGGGCGAGTCAAGTGTGGGGTTTCGAAGTTTTCTAGGGGTGTGAATTGTGTGGGGGTGGAAGGGAGCTACTGACTGAAAACTGTCACAAGCTACCGACGGAAAACTGTCACAAGGGAAATTTTGTTGGTGGGGGGATAGCTGAACATTTCTGGGGTCATGGGGAAAATATGTTGTGGTAGGCCTACATAGGTAGGCATAGCTAGAATACGGGGCTTGTTGGGGGGGCTGCGGAGGGTTGGTGGGGGAAGAGTTCACTGGGGTTGGACTTTCACCGGAAGTCATTTTGGAAGGGTGCACGGAGTCTTGGATAGGGGCTAAAAGGTTGGATAGGGGATTCATCGAACTGCGTAGGCATTCTTCTCTGATGGCGAGCATATGTTCTTCGAATAAGCCATACGGGTCGAGATGGGCGGTGATGTGGGGTGGGAGGATGTTTAACAATGCAGTGAATAAGAGTTCATTTTGTTGGTCGTAATCTTCATAGCTATACGTGGTCCTCACGTATCTGTAGAGTTGTATGAGGGTCACATTTATATCCCCTTCATACTTGATCTCGTCGACTTTTATTATTTTGGGGGCGACGGGGGAACCCAAAAGTGGATCTAAAGTCCGGATCACGAAGGATCGAAACTGGTTCCAGGTACTCTCTGGCGTATTCTGTTTCACCATTTGGTGAATAAATTCTTTAAAAGTAGGCTTATCAACAAGTTGGGAAACGGCTTCTCCCAACTGTACAACATGCAAAATTGCCATGGCGATTTTTTCGCGGTCATTATGAAGTACCACATCGTACACTGGCTTTATTATGTCTAAGTAACTGGTGATATCATATGTGTTTACATCATACTTGGGAATGTGTGTGAGTGGCTGAAGATTTCGCGATGTTGCCATGCTTCTACTGTTCCAAACTTGCAGTGTAATGCAACCTTTTATCCGAATCAAGAACCACCGCTGCCGCCAATGTTATGCCCTGTTTTTCTACAGGTTTAACTTGGGTAATGTGAGTTCTAAATTGACTGGGTATATAAGGCTGCATGCACAATACAAGATATGAGGAATAGAGAACACAAAGAAAACACATGGTAGCAAGTTACATGATCACGTTTATTGATATACCACTGCAGAATACTTGTGTAAGACAATATAATAGAATTGAACAACACTAGCATAAGTGGATCTGGATGGAGCCTAGTCTCCCACTTCCAACGTTCAGGTATTAATCTTCTGATCACTGGCTTTGATTTCACAGGTTTATATACCGAAGACCATCAATGTTACTTATAGATTCATATTCACTGTTAGATTTATTACTGGTAGCTCTGGTGCACAAGTAGTAGTTCACAGACTAGATTAGACACGCATTTTAGAGCACGGGAATTCTAGTAACCTCAGGGGGTACTGATCTAAGTTTTATATCCTTGTCTCAGAAATACATAGAACGCAAATCAGTGGGCGAACGTTAGATATCACTAGAGTTTTAATATCTGAATAAGGTAATTACGAGAGTCAAGGTCGCCTGTTAATTAAAGAGCACTGATCGCTTAGTACGTCCCAAATGGAATGGTTAAGTATGAATTACACTGGGCAAGGTCTTAGCCACTTCGTAGAAATATTAATTAGTGAATCTAAAACAGCACAGTAATATGTAGTACTGCTAAAGGGAATCTTGGGTAGTATCTGATGGGTCTGGTCCTGGTTATCTTGCGTCCATGATGTTGGGGGCTAACGACTGGTTCCGCGGCCGTCCAGGGGGGCCATATGTGTGAAGTTCTTCAATACGTGGGCAGGTCCTTCTATCCAAATCTGCCACGGAGTCTGCCGGTTCTGGGATCTCACTCCGGAACAACACAAGGGCAGAGCTAGAAATTAACTGCAGGGTAGTGACCCCTGGTTGGTGTCTAGCTTTCAACTGATTTGACTGGGGGCGGGAGTTAGATTTATAGGCTCGGTTCTGGACCCTGTAGACAGTAGGGATCTCGAGTCTTATGGACTTAATTGAGCTCTCAATAGATATGGGGACTAGGTAAGATGATATTTACAGTTGTGGCACAGGGCGATAGGAAGCCTTTATATTTTCATATAACTGAGCCTTAGTAAGAGGTACTATTTTGGCTATACTGGACGTATTTAGGGGAGAGAGACTGGATCTACTTTGCGAGGAGGATGGGGACAGCTGTGATAGGAGCGTCTCTCTAGATTGTTCAATCTTCATTCTATGGTATAGCTGAGGTGCTAATTTAGTGATCAGAGCATGCAAGAAAGGTAAATGGTTTATTGTGAGTTAATAGAGGTTAGTAAAGGTGTTAGTCATTTATGGTTAGTTCATCGATAGGAAGAATTCCTGTGCTACCTGGCAATGACTCGAAAGTCAAAACAGGGGCCAGGTATACCTCCGCGGGGGTGGGGGTCTCCCTCCTCGGGTGGGCAAAAAGGGGGAGCTGGGCGCCCTCTCTGATATAGTCGTCCGGCGGCTGTGGCTAGGGGCTTGCCATATCACCAGTGTTTGTAATAACCCTCTGTGTATGAGACAGATGTGAGTGTCTTTAATACCAAAACCGAAGGTGCCTTAGCTAGCTGGTTTTACTCGGCTGGTTGTTAATTGTAGGGTTTGCTGGATATGGTGGAGACTGGGTTGCTAACTCTGCCACATTTATCTGGAAGTATGACAATAGAAGTTAGTTACTGGCGGGGCGGCTAGCCTCGCACCGACGACCATTGGGTGCAGGGTTGTGAATGTGTTGTAAGAGAATAGATGGCATGCAAGGGGCTAGTAAAGTTCTAATGTTGTTCTGGCCTACTAAGTGAAGGTAGGCTGGATAGGAGTATATATATAAAAGGTTGGAGAGCGTTAGTAACGGACAATTCAAGGATCTTCAAGAGGTATGAGAGAGAGGCTAGGTCGGACAAGAGTCGAGAAGCGCGGGTGTCTTAATGAGAGGGGGGGGAGAGTTCAAGGGCTACAGGGAAATTTTGCCCCTAAGGTCCCTGGGCGTGGGGGTGGCATTAGGCTACAATTTATATGGAAGTTTGAAAAGGCAGTAGAATACGTTAGCCAAATGCTACCGGGGAATGCAACTATGGGGTGGTATATGAGTCTGGAAAAGATAGAGTTATGTGATCAGTCAGAGGGTTATGGATACTATTAGTTGGCCCTGGGAACTGCGTTTTCTATTAAATATAAAATACCACCCACAGCAGCAGTTCGTAGGGGTACTTAGTTATTGTTTCGGGGTACTTATGACAGATACTGATAACCAGGTTATCTTATACAATCTCTGGTTGGGGTAAGAGGTGTAAGACACGAAATAAATTGGCGTAGTGTGGGCTGTGGATACGAAGGAGGCAAGGGGAAGACGTATGACAATTGTGGAAAGTAAATGGAAAAAGGTGAACACAATGGCGGATAAAAATACTTAACCTAAGGATTGCATACATAGATTTATGGGGCGATGGGTCTTCAGAAGCTTAGTCTGGCAAGACAAGATGTTAGGGAATGTTAATATTAATACTTAGTTACTAGAGGAACAGTGCAAGGGGCGACTGGGCACGGGTTACATATCTATACTCGTCATGGAAAATGATATACGAGGTCTAGGGACAGCGTGGGTGTTTTAACTTCTAAGATATATAACATCTACTTCTCGGATGCAAGAACATACATAGATATAATTATGGCTGTCTGATGTGTTGGCATTGGCTCAACGTCGGGACAGGCATGGGTGTTTTTAATATGAATGTATATTCCTGTTCATCATCTTTGTAGTTAGAAGTGTAGGACACGAGGGGGTTAGTGTACGTGAGATGTGGAAAATGGTCAGTTTTAGAAAAGGTAAATGGGTGTGTCCTGGAGCTGTTTAGCCCTGCGGGCTTGGGCCTGGCTGAAATGGCTGGCTCGGTCGGCTGGTCCTTTCGTTCTGTGGACCTTTCCTTTGGTGTTTCTGTGTGGTGTTCGTTCATGGCTTCTGTGGTGGGCTTCTCGTTCTGGGGCATTTTACTTCCAGTATAGCCAAAATAGTACCTCTTACTAAGGCTCAGTTATATCACATTATGAAGGCTCCCTATAGCCATGTGCCACAACAATAATCACCACCTTACCTAGTCCCCATATCTATTGAGAGCTCAAATAATTCCATAAGACTCGAGATCCATATGGCCTACAGGGTCCAAAACCGAGCCTATAAACCCAGCTCCCGCCCCCAGTAAAATCAGTTGAAAGATAGACACCAACCAGTGGCTGGCCCCCTTAAGTTGACCTCTAGCTCTGCCCTTGTGTTGTTCCTGAGATTTGAGTTCCAGAGCCGGCAGACTCCGTGGCAGATTTGAGATAGAAGCATCTGTCCACGTACAAGAAATCTACGTGCACCTTATAACCTTCACACACCAGTGGGTATATAAGCGTGTAGCCAGCAACGATCGCCAAGAGATCCATCTTGAGAACTTCCTACATATGGACCCCCTGGATGGCCGCAGAACCAGTCGTTAGCCCCCAACATCACGGACGCAAGATAACCAGGACCAGACCAACCAAATACTACCCAAGATTCACTTTATTAGTACTACTGTGTTACAGTACTAATTAGAGACTCACTTATTAATCTTTCTATGAAGTGGCTATATCTTTGCCCCAGTATAATTCATATACAACCATTCTATTGGGAAGTGCTAAGCGTATCAGTGTTCATTAATTAACAGGCGACATTAACTCTCGTAATTACCCCTATTCAGATATTATTACATAGAAGTAAAACCCTAGTGATATCTAACGTTCGCCCACTGATTTGTGTTCTACGTATTTCTGCTATAAGAATATAAAACTATATCAGTACCCCCCTGAGGTTACTAGAATTCCCGTTCTCTAAAAATACGCGTGTCTAATTCTAGTCTGTGAACTACTACTTGTGCACCAGAACTGCCAGTAATAAATCTAATTAGTGAAATTGAATCTATAAGTAACATTGATGTCTTCCAGTATATAAACTTGCGAACCAAGCCAGTGATCAGAAGAGTATACCTGAACGTTGGAAGTGGGAGACTAGGCTACATCCAGATCCACTAATGCTAGTTGTTCATTTCTATCATTTGTCTTGTACGAGTATTCATACCTTCTTATGCTTCCTATTAATCATCTTCAATAAACGTGATCGTGTGTCTTGTTACCGTGTGTTTATTTTGTGTTCTCTATTCCTCATACCTTGTATTGTGCATGCAGCCTTATATACCCAGTCAGTTAGAACTCACATTACCCAAGTTAATCCTGTAGAAAAACAGGGCATAACACTACTAATAGTATAATGCTGTGTCAAATCTTATTACCTAATAAATAAATCACAGATCGCCAAGTAAAATATATAAGGTCAACTAAAATATACTAGGTCAACTTACAGGGAATAACTCATTGGTCCCGAGGATCTACAATATCATTATGTAAAGTGGCAACTAAAAGTCAAGGGTGCATAGCATTAGGGCTCGTGCTTGTAACAGTGCGTAAGTTAATGACTGTGAAAGTGAATGACTGTGTGTAAGTGAATGACTGTGTGTAAGTGAATGACGGTGTGAGTAAGAGAATAACTGGAAGTTAATGACTGTGTATAAGTGAATAAAAATAATAATACAAATAATAATTGTCGGTTTATTGTTCACTTGTAACCATAAGGCTGAAAATCTACATTTTGTTTAACCTATGTACAGTACAATACTTATTCTACCTTAACTACGAGGTCACATCCGTGTAAAGGAATGACTGTGTGTTAGTGAATGAATGTGTGAGTGTACGCCTGTGTGTGAATGAGAGCGAATGGGAAAGTGTGAGGGAGAGCGCTCCTGTGTGCGTGTTATGGTGTGTGCGTGCTAGTCAGTGTATTTATGTATGTATAGTGCCTTGAAGGTGTATATGTTAATGTATGGGTGTTGTTAAAAGCTTTTGTTGTCGAGAGACCAAGTAGATGGACAAAAGAACTGAAATGTATATATTAATAAAGTATATATATATATATATATATATATATATAGCCTATATATATATATATATATATATATATATATATATATATATATATATATATATATACTGTATATATATATATATATATATATATATATATATATATATATGTATCTTTAATACATACGAGGTTGAAAGAAATGGCAATTTCTGCGTTGGAAATTTTATTATTCAAAGTTTCCAGGTCTCTGATGAGTTTTTGCTGGGTGGCAGGAAGTAGATGAAGGATATGAGCAAAATTCATGGTGGTACAGGGTTACATTAAAGTACATGAAGATACAGGATATACGACGCGTTTCACTGGACAACCAGCATTATCAAGTAAGGGAGGAATGATATAAAAGGTAAACAGGAAGGGTATATATAGAGGGTGGAGGATCAGAGGAGGCGGAAAACAGGGGGCAAAAGTCTGCTATTGGTGGAAGGGTAAACTAGGAGAGAGAAAGGGGGTAACCGCTTCACATATGCGCACTGGATGCGGGATGGTGGTCGATAGGTGGGGTCGAAGCTGATTGGCTGCGTGTCGAGGGGCGTGGCCTAAGTTGTGTGGCGCCTGCAGAAGACGAAGCTGAAGGAGGTAGCGCGGGGGGCTGCGTCAAGGGCACCGGGGGGCGAGGAGGGGTGTTAGGTCCTGTAGGGTAGTGCCTTTTGGCAGAAGAAAGGATCTGAAGGTCCAGAGTTTGGTTGTTGATGTTGGGATGTAAGGCTTGGATATATAAAGCTTCGAGTATAGGTAATCTCCTTGGGTCACTTTCTTTATCGAGTACTCGAGTACTCGTTTTTGTTTTAATCTTAGTAGTTTAATTACTAGAGTTGTTTGCATTTGTTAGAGATACTGCATTTCTTTTTCTGAGCAATCTAGAGTATCAGCTTCTACTTTTATTCTTCCATGTCGTTTCCATTATTTTAAATTTATGTGTGAATATTATTCCTGGTTGATATCTCTAGTGGTTTGAGGATTAACCTGTTTACTTAATTTTTGGTAGGCCTTTGAGGAACGAGGTTGTTGGGTGTGTGTGTAGGCCTGCAGTGCCATAATAGGCTACTGTCATTTTCCCTTCCACCACACAGCATCCTCTAACTCGGGCCTTAGTTAACCCTTTAGGGGGTGGCAGCCAATCTTCAACCTACTAAGATACCAACCCTTGTGCCTTGTTTAGTTTTAGCAGCAATACATTCGGTGCAGTCAGGGACTAGGGGTGGAGGGTTAAGTCATTAAAGTTGTTTACCCCTTACAACACCACCGCCGTGCTGTGCTGAAGAGAACCACTCAGTGTATTATTAGGACATAGGCTAGGGATAATAGGCTTGGCACAGAGGTTTATTGCACTAGACTTTCCATGGGCTTTTGCTCTGTAGGCCTATTGTTCTCAATTCCTAAGCGATTGAGTGTGATAGAGTGTTCTGGGAGTCTAGTAGTGGTATGGTTAGGTAATATTTGGGCAGTTTAGAATAACCTTAGAAGTTCTCTTGCATACTACACGCACTGTGGACTAGACTCGAGGACAATAGATATTTCTGTGTCTCCTTGTTACTGCTTTACTAGAGCAAAGAGGAAGATAACCATTTTTCCTAGAGAACCTGCATGTCTTGGTGTTTGAGTCAGATATTAAGAGCGTGTTTGTTGCAGGGTAGTACGGTGCTGTGGGCTAGGCTATTAGAGCATCTGGTTGCCCCGGCTCCCCTCATAACAGTGGCGACCTCAGGCCAGCATAGTGTGATAGTATAGAGTTCTTGTGGGGTGAAGCAATTATATTTAGATTGTTCAGTAATTTTGTTCCTGTAGTTGAAAGTTTATGGACATAGTACTCTTATTTCATTAACACGTGTCCACAACTATTGCTAAGATGTCGCATGTTGATTACATTCCTGTTCACATTTTGGGGAGGGAGGACGTTTGGCAGTTTATTACAACCCAACCAAGTCAGGAAGAAGTTGCTAGCAGTAGTGATGAATTAAGACGTGTGTTGGAGGTGTACGGGTGGAAGTGCAGTGGTATGTCTAAGGCAGAGTTAGTTCAAGCGGTGTGCAATTTGACTGCGCAGCCTAGTGGTCCTTATTTTGAAGCTAGTACTCGTGTTGTGGATGATGGCACCCTCCAGCATGTGCCACAGTGTCCTATCAGTCAGACTAGCTACCATTCTAATGGGGACCGGAGTGGAGCAACAACTCCAGAGCAAGGTGATACTGTATTTAGGAAGTCTCCTATTATTACCACAGCACCTGCCACCACTGTCAGCATTTAACCCTGTCAGTATGGCCCCTTCATTTTCACAGGGCTATGTTCATGCCCCTATGGCCAGTACATTTGTTTCAAGTTATGCTAGCAATCCTCAGTATCCTCCTTCTTCCCCCCATGTGTCGTGGGCCACACCCCAGCATTTCACTGCCACTCATACGGTGGCTGCTCAGCACAATGTTCCCCCTTATGCCCAGTTTCCTCCTATAACCCCGATAGGTTCGAGACGAGTCCAGAGGTAGAGCTGCAGCTAAAGAGATTGGAGATGGAAGGGAGACAGAGAGAGAGAGAGAGAAGAGAGACAGAAAGATAGAGAAGAGAGAATTGCATTGAGGAAGATGGAGTTAGCAATAGAGGAGAAGAGAATACAGGCAGATTTGGAGAAGTCGAAGTTGGAAACTAGTGGGGAAAAGCGATAAGAGAATAGTGCTGGTCATACATCTAAGGAGGAGGTAGAAGAGGTGCTGTTGTCTCGACTGCTGAAACTCGTGCCGGCCTTCGATGAACTCAAGGTCACGGAGTGGTTCTTGCGTTTTGAGAAGAAGGCCCACGAGTATCAGTGGCTGAGGCAACGCTGGGCAGTGTTGGTGTCTAACGTCTTGAAGGGCAAGGCTCTTAAGAATAAGATAAGAAAATGGGAGTCTGCAGAAAGCCGATTGGCCTAAGCAAGGCAGATCCCTGTCCCACACAACCCCAAATCAATTACAAAGCCCAATTATAGGCTCAACACTCTAATACCCTGAGGATCATCTTACCAAAACGGTTAGAGATTAACATAAGAACCAATGATAACATAAGAACCTTGATGCATACGATCGCCTAGAAGTGCAGGAGTTAGAGTATGATGTGCTTAAGGAGGCTGAGTTGAAAGCCTACGAGCTACGTCCTGAGGCTTAGAGTTGGCCATCAGGAGGGACCCGGAAGCGGCACGGGGACTCGCATGTGGAATGTGCCAGGTACCTGCGCGATACTCTAGCCAAGTGGCTGCATTCAGAGTCAGCTGGTACTTTTGAGGTGTGAGGTTTGGCTGATGGAGCAGTTTACAAGCATAGTTGAAAAGGACATTGGGGCAAAATAAAAAAAAAAGTGGTTTAAATCAATAAGGGAAGCAGCAGTTTGGGCTGATGACTTTGCACTAGCCCAGCGTGGCACGTGCATGGGGAGCATTGGTGACAGGAGAGACCGACCTGTGCACCAAGCAGCCACAGTATCAGCTCGCCCATCATCACCCAAAGGTACCACAAATAAGACATACCAAGGCTGACAACCAGCAAGCTTCTACGGAAGTGAGATGTTATTTTTGCAAGCAAGTGGGTCATATTAAACCTCAGTGTGCTAACTGGAAGGCTACCCAGGAACCCAAGGCTGTCCAGTTGGTGGCGACATTAGGGGAGGTGCCTGTGAAAGGCAAGCCAGGTACTGGTGAGTTTGGGGGGCAGTGTTGGCCAGCGCGAAGCAGGGTAGTAAGCACTTTGCCGCCCCAGATGGTATCACCACCTGAGCATAACCAGACTTCCCCTGATTGGTGTCGGCCATTCATACATGATGGATTTGTATGGGTTGAGGAGCAGACTTACCCTGTCAAGGTGTTTAGGGATACTGGTGCGCAACAATCCATGTGTCGCAACCTGACAGGGGGACCTATTAGCACGGGAGAGTTTGTAATGTGCAGGGAAATCAACAGTGAACAATTCTGTGATTTAGTCCCGGTGACCCTAGAGTGCCCACTTTTGACTGCCGAGTGTAAGGTGGCCATGGTGATTGGTGAACACTCTGCCAGTTGAGGGGGTGGACTTTTTGCTCGGGACTGACTTGGCAGGGGATGTAGTTTTCCCGCCTCCTATAGTCGTCGCTGAGGCTGCTTTTGTGCCCCCTGGTGGTGGTTGTTTGCAAGAAGATAACATGGACTCTATCTACCCTGTTGGTGCAGTGACCCAATCAGTGGCACATTTGGCACAACAGGTGGATGATTTAGTGGATGCGGGGGCCGACAGCCATGAGTGCGGGCCATCCCATGATGCACTAGCTACTAGATGACACTGGTCCGGAGACAGCTGTGGGCTTGGCTGACCCCAGTGAGGCTACCGAGACCAGTAGAGGTGACCTAGTGCCAGACGAGGAGTCTGACACAGTGACACCGACTCAACCTTCTGATATTTTTGAGAGGTCAGAGGTAACTGCCTTGATGGAGCTACCTAGAAACAAACTGAGCAAGTTGCAGCAAGAGGACCCCAGTCTGGGCCTCCTGTTTAAGAAGGTTGGTACGACTGGTGGGAAGAACGGTCAAGAAGAATTTATTATAAAAGGGGCATTGTTGTATCGGCAGTGGACGCCGGATACGAACTCAGGTTTGGGGTAGGAGCAGTTAGTGGTGCCTGCCCAGTTCAGGGAGGAGCTGGTTGGGCTAACACAGGTGGCACCACTGGCGGGTCATTTAGGGGTATGTGAGACTACTGATAGGCTACATTCTCATTTTTGGTGGCCTAATATGCATGCATCGGTGGCTTCTTTTTTGATGCGTCATATTGGTAAGGTAGTTGGAGAATCCGACCCAGGAATACCCGTGGCACTTTTGATCCCTACACCTGCAGTTGAACCGCCATTGACTTGTGTCATAGTTGACATGGTTGGTCCCTTATTACCCACCAGTTCGGGAGATAAATAATTGCACACTTTAATTGGTACTCCCACTAGATACCTGGAGGCTATCCCGGTTAGCAGCATGAACACGAAGATGAGAGGCCATTGTGACAAACAGGCTAAATCTAGGGTGTTCAAGGTGGGCGACGAGGCTTTGGCATGGTTGTCAGATCAGGGTCGACCCATGGCTGCTAAGTTTAGTGGTCAACATCAGGTCATCAAGCAGATTGGTGAGGTTGACTATGTAATAGATACGCCCGACCGTCGCATAGCCTCCCAATGCTGCCCTAGTGGAATGCAACAGCCCTACCATAGACCGACTGCATCTGGCCGTGGCGCTGATGGAGGTGATGCTGCGCAGGCAGGTGTAGCCGCAAGGAATGAGGGGGTGCGCATGTATGGTATCGGCTGGGAAGCCTTAGCACTTATGAACTGTGGAAGTGACTGCACAGGTGGTACAGATTGTCCCTCTCATGACCTGGCTGTATTAGGGACGGAGGTGGAGAAGGAGGGAGACTATAGTTTAGAGGCTGCGGTCCCGGCTGGGTGGTGGGAGGGCAAGGAGTATGTTGTTCTTCGAGATAAGTTGCAACCTCTTGTTCCTAAGCGCCAAGAGGAGTTGTTTACTAGGCTGTGGCAGTACTTTCGCATGTTTGGTGATTCTCTAGGCCTGATGACCGGGGTGGCACCCAACATAGAGGCTGGAGACAGTACAAAGCTCAAGTCGGCTCCCTACCATATAAATCCTGCTCGGCAGCTTGTCTTAAAAGCAGAGCTGGACTACATGTTGGAAAAGGGTCTGAGGGATAAGGGATATCATGAGTGGTCTTTGCCAGTGATTTTGCAACCTGAGCAGAGTGGCAAGATCCGTTTTTGTGTTGATTGCAGTAGTGTTAGTGCATTATCCCAGACAGACGCCTATCCATTACCCAGAGTTAACGATCCCATAGACCGCATCGGGGCTGCCTCGTCTATCACTAAGGTGGAATTAGTGAAGGGTTATTGGCAGGTCCCGTTGCCGGAGAGAGCGAAGTGAAGTGCCCGTCTTGTGATGGACTGGGCAGTTTATCAGTGTCAGGTGATGTTTTGCTGCCGGAACCCAGTTTGGATGTGTGGCATGTTAAGAGCACTGATAATGTTCTGGCTGATTGTTTGTCACGGGAGGGTATGTTTTAAGGAGAACCCTCGCCGTTCAGTCAGTGTTGGTGTAGCCTCCTACTTTGGTTTGATTAGCATGTTTACGCCTGGTGCTTGTTGGTTGCCGTATGTAGCCCAGTGTAGGGTCGTAAAGTAGGAGTTGCTGTGTTTCTGTATTGAAGAAAATATTTAAATACAAAAATATAAAAACTATAAAAATACTAAAAAAAGACTGTAGTTGTGTATGTCTTGTAGTGGTACTGAAGTATAAGCAGTCTGTTGTTTCAAGATGCACCAACAGCTAGACTCCCCCTGGGTGTGAGGGTGTCACATTCCGCTGAACTTATAAAACCTCAGTTCAGTTGTATGTGTGTTATAATAATTCACATAGCCCTGTGAGAGGCTATTTTGCTTTCTTTTTTTCTTATTCCCACATGAGCCTCCTTGTCAGGTTGGCGCTTTTCTGTGCAACACATTGCCTTTGTTGCCTCGAGTGTAATTACCTCTTTTGTTTAGCCTTTGGGCAATTGATTTAGTTTATCATAAGTTTACACAATGTTGTCTTATGTTTTACTTGATTACTTTGTATTATTAATTAGAGCCCAGGCGGCCGCCTAGTTAATTGTATGTTTTGGCGGTGCCTGGCGCTCCCCTTTTTCCCTCCCTCGCTTGGCTGTGGGAACTTGTGGCCGCGAGAGCTCACTTCAGTTCTGACCCTCGCTATGACAACATCACTGTCTGGTGTTGTTAAGCTTGCTTCCTTTTGTTTCCCTTAAATACCGCATTTATCTATTTTGTTTCTTAGTATATCGAAGCAGAGCAGGGCTGGAGTCATATTAAGCATATTGTTTTTGTTTTAATCTTAGTAGTTTAATTACTAGAGTTTTCTGCATTTGTTAGAGATACTGCATTTCTTTTTCTGGGCAATCTAGAGTATAAGCTTCTACTTTTATTCTTCCATGTCGTTTCCTTAATTTTTTTTTTTTTTGTGTGAATATTATTCCTGGTTGATATCTCTAGTGGTTTGAGGATTGGCCTGTTTACTTAGTTTTTGGTAGGCCTTTGAGGAACGAGGTTGTTGGGTGTGTGTGTAGGCCCGCAGTGCCATAATAGGCTACTGTCTTTTTCCCTTCCACCACACAGCATCCTCTAACTCGGGCCTTAGTTAACCCTTTAGGGGGTGGCAGCCAATCTTCAACCTACTAAGATACCAACCCTTGTGCCTTGTTTAGTTTTAGCAGCAATACATTCGGTGCAGTCAGGGACTAGGGGTGGAGCCTGTTACTAGGTGAGGTTGTCCCCATTGCACTCGTTTGTATTGAGCTAACACCAGATGATGGTTGTAAGGGTTAAGTCATTAAAGTTGTTTTCCCCTTACAACACCACCGCCGTGCTGTGCTGAAGAGAGCCACTTGGTGTATTATTAGGACATAGGCTAGGGATAATAGGCTTGGCACAGAGGTTTATTGCACTGGACTTTCCATGGGTTTTTGCTCTGTATTGTTCTCAATTCCTAGTAGTGGTATGGTTAGGTAATATTTGGGCAGTTTAGAATAACCTTAGAAGTTCTCTTGCATACTACACGCACTGTGGACTAGACTCGGGACAATAGATATTTTTGTGTCTCTTTGTTACTGCTTTACTAGAGCAAAGAGGAAGTTAACCATTTTTCCTAGAGAACCTGCGTGTCTTGGTGTTTGAGTCAGATATTAAGAGCGTGTCTGTTGCAGGGTAGTACGGTGCTGTGGGCTAGGCTATTAGAGCATCTGGTTGCCCCGGCTCCCCTCGTAACAATATATATATATATATTGTAGGCACCAATCGAATTGGGCTATACCCAGGAGAGGCTGTAGGCATTTGATAAGGAGTCGCTGGAACTCCTGTTTCATTTGCTTGGCCTCTCTTATGGATCCCCTTTGTGCCTCACTTACACTGAGAGTAGTCCAGCCTGCTCTCACAAACACCTCTTCCTATCTACTTCACTACACATAACATGCACACCATACTTCCTCCTTCCACAAAAAAAAAATCATGATGATGAACACAGACCCAGCCTCGGAGTCCCCAGACGGGGGGGGGGGGCATATATGCCCCCACACCTGCCCGACCTTCCCCTGACGACCCTCATAAATGCTCTGGACCACAGCCTGTCACTCTTATTATCAACTTTTGCAATATTTGCGGCCTTTCCTCTAAACACCATCTCTCCTCCTACAAACCTGATCTTCTTTTCCTCACCGAAACCCAGGTATCTGAGACAACTGCCAGCAGCCCTTTCTCTGTATCCTCCTACTTTCCCTATCCTAGTTTCAAAGAGAAAAGCGGATGTTGTGCATACGTGCACAATAAACTCACTTGCTCTTGTGTTCCCGATCTCGACTCCTCTTGAGTTGGAGAGTTGCACAGAGTAGGGGTGGGATTGTGTTGCAAGATGGGTACTACGTACCCTACGTAGAGGAGGTGGTATACCCTGGGAAAGCTCCGAGGAACACTGATTATTGTAGTTGTGATAGAATAGCGAGAGAGATGCAACATTGCGGCGAAGAGAGAGAGATTGCAGAGAGTTGGTAAGTGGACGGGAGTTAATGATACGGAAGGCTTTCCTTTCTACTTTGTCTAGGAGTGTGATCTGAGAGGATCCTCCCAACACATGTGAACAATACTCAATACAAGGACGCACTGTGCCCCTGTACAGAGCAAGAAGCTGCGCAGGGGTAAAGAACCCCTTGAGGTGGTTGAGCACACCCAGATTCTGGGAGGCTGCTTTAGCAAGACTGGTAATATGGTCCTTCCAAGTAAGAGCAGAAGAAAAAGAGACACCAATAATATTGAGAGAAGATGAAGGATTGATTCTTGTATTGTTGAAGAATAAGGGATAGTCCTCTGGAGGTTCCGGAAGGGTAGTAAGATGGAGAAATTGGGTCTTGGAAGCATTAAATGCAACAAGGTTTTCTCTACCCCAATTGGAAATAGTGGATAGATCAGAAGATAAGTGTTCTATGGCTTCATTATGTTTGTCTTTGAGGGACTGCTGGCTGGGGCGTTCTGGAAAACTAATTGAGTAGTGTAAGATAGAGTCGTCTGCGTATGAATGGATAGGACTGGATGTACAGTTGAGAAGATCATTTATGAAACTTAGAAAGAGAATAGGAGATAGAACAGCACCCTGAGGAACACCGGAGTTGATAGGATGAGGAAGTGAACGATGGCCGTGCACAACCGCAGCTATGGAACGGTCGGAAAGAAAATTAGAGACAAAGGCACAGATGGAGGGGTAGAAACTGAAGGAGGGTAGTTTAGAAATTAAAGATGTGTGCCACACTCTATCGAAAGCCTTCGATATGTCTAGTGCAACAAAAAAAGTCTCATCGAAGTCCCGAAAGGATGATGACCAAGAGTTAGTAAGATATGAAAGAAGATCACCAGTAGAGCGACCCTTAAGGAAGCCATACTGGCGATCTGAGAGCAGATTATGAGAAGAGAAATGCTTAAGGAATTTGGAAGCAAGAATAGTTTCAAAATCTTTAGAGATACAATAGATGAGAGAAATTGGATGATAGTTGGAGGGTTGAGAGCAGTCACCCTTCTTTGGGACAGGTTGAATGAGAGCAAACTTTCAGCAAGAAGGGAAGACGTTAGAGGAGAGACAGAGACGAAAGAGTTTGCCTAGGCAGGGGGTCAGCACGGAAGCACAGTTTTTTAGTACAACAGAAGGAACACCGTTCGGACCGTACGCCTTCTAGGTATTAGGCCCAGAGAGGGTAGAAAGTACATCTTTAGAAGAGATTAGGATATTAGGCATAAGTAGGAGAGAGGGGGGAGGAGAGGGAGGAATAGCACCGGAATCATCCAAAGTGGAGTTTCTAGCAAAAGTTTGAGCGAAGAGTTGAGCCTTGTCAGAGGAAGAAGTGGTGGTTGTGCCATCAGAGTGGAAAAGAGGAGGGAAAGATGAGGAAGAAAAATTGTTGGAGAGGTTTTTGGCTAGATGCCAGAAAGCTTGGGAAAAGCTAGAGTTGGATAGTTCAGTGCATTTATTATTGATGAAAGAGTGCTTGGCAAGTCGAAGAACAGATTTGGCTTGATTTCGGGCAGAAACATAGGAAGAATGAGATTCTTGAGTTTTAAGGCGTCTGTACCGTTTCAATGCTTCCTCCTTGTTGTGGACAGCAGAAGAACAAGCGTGAGTAAGCCAAGATTTTTTTGCATTAGACTGATAGTAAAAAAAATGGAATGTATGCTTCCATGCCCGAAAGGTTTACCCCGGTCAAGGAAGCAAAAGTCATTCCATGGGAAATCCCAGAAGTACTGCGGAAGAGCCTTCCAGTCGGCAGTGCTAAATTGCCACAAGCGCTCCTAGGTCGTTTAAGATAGAAAAGATGTAGGCTTGTTCACCAGGTTGGTCAGTGGAAACAGAGGAGAGCCATTGGTGGTGGTGAACATTGAAATAACCTAAGATGGGGATTTCTGCGAAAGGAGAGATGGATAGAATGTATTCCACTTTAGAAGTTAGATGGTCAAAGAATTTTGAATATTCAGTAGAATTAGGGGAGAGATAAACAGCGCAGAAATATTTAGTTTGAGAATGACAAGAACGCTTTAGCCAGAAAGTTGAGAATTCAGAAGAATCTAAGTTGGCAACACGGGAGAAAGCAAGATTGTTGCGTACAACATAGATGCAACATCCACCTTTGGCTCGGAACTGAGGATAGAGATAGTAGGAGGATACAGAGAAGGGTTTGCTGTCTGTAGTCCCAGACAACTGGGTCTCGGTGAGAAAGAGAAGATCAGGGTTGGCAGAGGAGAGGTGATGTTCCACAGAGTTGAAGTTAGAGGAAAGGCCACGAATATTACAAAAAATAATAGTAAGAGTAGAAGGTGGTGGTCCAGAACATTTTGGTGACACGTTTCCAGGGGACAGACTGATGGGGGGCATTTCTAATCCCCCCCCAACCCTGGGGACTCCGAGGCGGGTCGAGATTTTGTCATTTCATCATTTAAACAAAAATAGCTAGTGTAGTATGTAAGGTGTTTGTAGTATAATGTATTGATAGGAGGAAGTATTTTTGAGGGCAGGCTGGGGTTGCCCTCAATATTGATAAGGCACTGAAAGGATCATCTAGGGAGGCCAGGTGGTGAAACCTGAGTTCCAGCTGTCCTTATCAGCCACCTAGCTATCCCCGGGAATACCGCCCTGTTCGGCTGGTGCCTACAGCCTCCTTCTAACAATTCTGTAGGTGGGATTCCCGGTCCCAACTTCCAGGGTCTATATGCGCCACAAAGTGGTGGGCGGTGGGGCCGCCACATCCCTATGCTGGCAAGACAAGTCCCCCCGAGAAATGGAGCATCATCTCCCCACCAACAAAAACAAAACAAGCCACCGCAAACTAGTTTACCTCCGAGAAATCAGTACTACGGTTCCGCGCCACTAGATTTGACGTCACCCCCACAGGCTGACCTGGGGTTGGCCAGAGGCCAGGTCAACTCAGCCAACCAGAACAACCAGACGCCGCCACCATCACGCACTCCTGTTGATGGGACCTGGGAGGGGATACACACATAAATCTTGCGGGTCCTACTTTTACTCTCCCCCCTACCCCCATCGCTGGAGCGACAGGGGCCTATGTCAACGTTAGGAAAGGCCAAAGTTGCCCTTTTTCCTTGTAGCCAAAAAGGGCCAGGGAAGTCTTAAAGAGTGAATAGGTGTCAGACCAGGTTAGGGAAGTATCTCACCTTCCCTCCTGAGTCTGAGTGTTATAATACCTCTCTAGGTGCTCCAATGCCCAAAATCTCAGTGTGGTAGGAATCTAATGAGTATTTAACATCTCCTGGTACCTCTTTCAGCCTCACTGCAGAAGCCATTGTTGTTGGACGTAAAAGAGTATTAATATCTCTGAAAACCTCCGTCAGCCTCACTGCAGAAGTTTTCTGTTGCCTGTCTATCAGTCCTCCTTGTACTGTAATTCTTATTCAATCAGTTGCCTTTCAATTAAAACCCTCAACACGCTATCCATAACTTCATCCAGATTAATAACATCATCATCCTATGAGGTGATTGGTATACGTTAGCTCGACCACTCAGCCACCTACCCTCTGCCTACTCATAGATGACTAGCTCTGCCTTACATCTACATCATATTAAATTCCAGCTAGAATACCCCCATACATTCCGACCACACTCACGAGCACCAGTTTGATTATTTAACATATCATCCTTGTACCTTCTCTGTACGTTGTGTATATATTTAGTTGTCCAACTTATTGTTTCATTTTTTTTGTATACAGGTAATGTAAATAAAGTATATACCTGATTAATTGCCATTGTACTCTATTTAATTAGAGTAAACCCTTTGGGGCAGATCCCTAACCTATAAAATTAATACCATACTATTGGTGTAATGTTGGGACTGTCATGTCCTATATTCTGATCTTATTAAACTATAATAAATGTGTAAAACCCTATTCGCTGAATACCTCTACCTCTTTTGTTAAAGGTTGATAGAGGTCTAGGTATCAAACTAAAGACAAATTATATAATAATAAAACTTGCGGGACACCCTGTAGCCTAGAGCCTATTTCTTGTATTTATATATTTTTCTCTCAGTCTCCCTACATATTATCCACTCTTGACTGGCAGGATTGAAATGACAGTGAAGCGAGACAACCGGAAGTTTGTGGTCCGCAGCCGTGAAGTTGAGGCGACACTGGGGAGTGAGGAATTCCCTTCTAACGTTCGACAGGCCGTGGCGTCGGTGATCCTGGAACTGGTACAACGACTGCTAGACCAAGGCTCAGACGACACCAAGTCTATGTCGGGCTGTCAATGTTAGTCATATTATTATTGTTATTATTACCCCCCAGGGGGTAAGGGGGCCTTCCATCGAATGGAGGAAAAAATGAATATGCCTCACGCATCCTATTGCGTGTCGTACAAGGCGACTAATAGGGGGAATGGAGATAGACTTTGTGGACCAACAATTACCATGCAATAAAGTCTTTATCTTAGCACTGTCTTGGTATAGCACTGCCGAGGCTGGTGAGGTGCGGATAGGTGCCACAGGGGACTGAGTCTTACCTGGGTGCTGTTTGGCACCACACCTGTGTCGGCAACAGTGTTTGCATGTTGGAGCAGTGTTGGGGCAGGACTTTATTGTTCTATAGTTCAAATTGCCAAATATACAGTAAAGTCTTATAATGGTGCTGTCTTTTTGTAACACTGTTAAGGCTGGTGTGGTTGCAGATACTGCAGGTACAAATGCTGCAGGGGGACTTTGTTGAGTCTTGCTGAGGCGCGGTTAGCACTATACCAACATCAGCCACAGTGATGACTTGGTGGGGCAGTGCTGTGGTGGGACTTTATTGTACTACAGTACACTCCAACTACTGAAAGGCAACCCCGTCTGAGCCGTTACAATGCATGTAATGGAAAAATGACGCTAAACCATTTTATATACAGTATGTATATATTTGTTTGCGGATGTTACAGTTCTGATGAGTGATAATGAATGGGAGTTGCAGGGTCTGGTAAATGAGTTTGGAACAGTGTGCGAAAAACGGAATTTGAAGGTAAATGTGGGGAAGAGCAAGGTTATGGTCTTCGAAATGGGTGAAGTCACAGAGTATGAGGTGAAGCTGAACGGTCAGGCTATGGAGATCATCAACTCTTTTAAGTATCTGGGCAGTGTGTTGAATAAAGAGGGACTATGGATGAAGAAGTGCGGGAGAGTACAACAGGGGAAGAGGGTTGTAGGAACGCTAAAAGCAGTAACAAGAAATAGGGTGGTCAGTATGGAAGTGAAGAAGTCCTTGCATGACAGTGTGGTAATCCCGACACTGACTTACGGAAGCGAAGCATGGACGTTGGTTGAGAGACTCAGACCAAGAGTGAGAGCAGTGGAAATGAATTACTTAAGGAGTGCGTGCGGAGTTACATGGAGGGATAGACAGACTAATGAGGAAGTAAGAAGGAGGTGTGGTGTGGAGGTAGATGTGCTGGAAAGTGTGAAAAGGAACAACTTGAGATGGTTCGGCCATATGGAACGTATGGAAAGCGAGAGAATGACTAAGAGGGTGTACGAGAGCGAGGTGGAGGGACAGAGAGGGAGAGGTAGACCGAAAGAGAGGTGGAAGGATGGAGTGAGGAAGTACATGAACGAAGGCGGTGCTGGTTGGGGGGAGGGGCGTCGACTGACTGGGGACAGAGGTCCATGGGGGCGGTTCGTTCGTGGCCACCCCTTCGGGGATCACGGCGTCAGGCAATAGATAGATAGATAGATGTATATATTATTATTTCTGTACAGTCGGCCAAATAAGTGATGTCTCGGCTCCAAGTATATTTTGATCAATAATTGGTACAGTATATGCAATATCTAAACGTGATACATTAATTTCAAGTGAGATATACAAACATGTTCCTACACTGTTCCTACAAGGTGAGTTATCTGCTCAACAGGTGGCGTTGTGTGTGTGTAAGTGTGAGAGTCCGAGTGTAGGGGGTAAGACAGTGAAAGCACGTGAACGAGGGTGGCCTTCAGAGATGGGGTCGTTTCGGGCCATGAGTGAGCACCGTGCCTCATGTGAAGCAAGATGGCAGGTGCTCGTTGTACTCTACGTGCTTCACATGTCTCACTCCCTAGACTGGAACAAGACCTCACGGGCTTCACTGTTCATTGTAAAGCGGTGAAGCGGTAAAGCCTATGCCCGAGAGGAAGTAAGTTGGAATAGAAAAAAAAAAAAAAAAATTACATACCTTATTCAACATCTGACAGATGTTAATACAGCACAGAGCGAGCCAAACATAATGACAGCTGAGACATGACTTATTAGCGCTACCGTACATTATTTTTATTATTATTATTATTACTGTGGATTATATTATTATTATTATCATTTACTATATTATTTTAGTTTATTATCTTCGCCAATGAAGTTGGACGGTGTTTATGTTTTGCCCCGTTTGTCTCTTTGCCTGTCTTTAAACAAGATATTTTAAAAAGTAAAATGAACAGATTGTCACAAAATGTTGTGGGCAGATGTTGAGCTGAGGAGACGTTTAGGTATAAAGAGTATTAGCGAGGTGATGCGTACAAGTAGACTGGGATGGTATGGACATGTGGAGAGAATGGATCAACAAAATGCAGGTTTGTGATTGTGGAGGGAGCTGCACCAAGGGGTGGACCGAGGAAGACCTGGGATCGGACTATACGTGCCGATCTCAAATCCAAAAACTTGACAAGTGAAGCAGCCCTTAACAGGGTTGCCTGGAACAGGGTGTCAAACCGAGGCAATTTTGTTTAAGACTTGGTTGAAAATATGAAAGAATACCTAGAAAATTGACATAAAATAGCTTTGTTTGGGCCTTTTTATCAGTTCCAAGCACATAATAAGAAGTGTGAAGCATAAATTTATTTGTGTATATTTAGTAATGATGACTACAAAAAAAAGGAATAAGCCTCTCGTTTGACAGCCTGGCCTGGAATGCCGCCATTAGGACAAGAGACTGAAACTGCACGTATGTGTGGAACACTCGGTCTTAAAATGTTATGTATGTACGGTATGTATAGGATATGTGCCAAGTAATGTTATGTATGTACGGTATGTATAGGATATGTTATGTACGGTATGTATAGGATATGTTATGTACGGTATGTATAGGATATGTTATGTACGGTATGTATAGGATATGTTATGTATGTACGGTATGTATAGGTATGTATGTACGGTATGTATAGGATATGTGTATGTAATGTATAGGTATGTATGTATGTGCGGTATGTATAGTATATCTTATGTATGTACGGTCTGTATAGGATATGTTATGTATGTACGCTATGTATAGGATATGTATGTACGGTATGTATAGGATATGTGCCAAGTAATGTTATGTATGTACGGTATGTATAGGATATGTGCCAAGTAATGTTATGTATGTACGGTATGTATAGGATATGTGCCAAGTAATAAGTGATTCAATTGACCACTTGCGAGTTTCGTTCTATAAGGAAGTTGGAGCTGTAGACATAGATATTTAGCAGAATTACCAGCAAAAATAAGGTTGTACAGTAGTACATTTATAAATACATAGAACCCAATTCAACATACTCTTTAGCTATCAGATACCTAAATTATTATTGCATTTCTATTTTCTATCGATGTCTGCACTCTGTAGCTCCAACTTCCTTATAGCCTGAAACTCGCAAGTGGTCAATTTAGGAGATGATCGGTAGGTAGAGCACGTACCTCCACCAGCGGAGGCAGAGTTCTGCGCTCTACTGAGTGACTCTCTAGTTTAGTTTGCTTGGGAAACAGATAAGGGGAGACTGACCGTTTGTTTGTTTTTTTGGTCTATTAATTCATATATTCCTTAGTTTTCTCGCTAGACCTCCATCAAGCTTAGAAAAACACCCCCTAGACCCCCCTTCAAGATAAATTTGTATATTTTTCGATAGAAAAATTTACCGGCCAAAGGCCGGTTCCTCTTAAAATTTCAGGCTCGCTATCGCTCGCCAGGAAATAATCGACACCTAAATGGTACGAAAAGTCTTAAAATTGACAACGAAATGGTACGAAAGGTGTTAACATCGCCAAACTAATGGGCCGAAGGTCTTATAATCTCAAAACTAGTGGGGCTAAACATTAGGGAGAAAGGGGTCCAGAAAAACGGTCTTCCTCCCCTTAACTTGCTCATGTATTAATGTACACCCTATGTGGTGGATTATGTTCTTTTATTTGTAGCATTATTTTGCTAAAGCGTTGTTTCCACATAGCCATTTTGATAAGTTCTTTTTATCTTTACTGTGTTCGTCTAAGTTTTGGTTTGTGTATTTTGCAAGTTTTACATAATAATTATTCTTAGGGTATTAATTTCCACATACAGTAGTGATGTTGATAAGTTCTTTTGTCTTTATATTGTGTCGTCCCTGTTTTGGTTTGTTTATTTTGCAAGTTTTACATTGTAATTCTCCCTACCAGGAATTCACCGGAGACCTCTGGTGGACGCTTCCGAAGTAGCGCCAGAGCTACGTCCGTCGACATCAACAATACTCAACACCTAGGCTATGCAAAGTTTATCATGATTTCTTACGATTCTGCATGTTTTTACTATATACTAGATGGCTACACTTAGTGCTTCATAATATATAGTATGGTAGTTGTGGTGGTAATGTGTCAGCTATAGAAAGTACGACATATAGCTTATAATTAAGAATGATTGATGGAGAGGGAGGGTGAAGAACTGCGATATCGCCATTTAAAGGGCCCAGGTTGCTTACTGTACAAAACAACGTGTCTGGCGCGGAAACTCCAAGAATTTCTGGTAGGGAGAATTGATTGAGTAGTCTTGGAATAAGGAAGCATATGTATACATGTACAGTATGTACTGTACTGTATATACTCAGGCATTATACTGTACTCCATAGCTGGAGGTGGCTGACTCCAGACAGAGCCCAAACAGGGACAACACAACACAACATAAAACAAAATATACAGTACAGTATATATATATATATATACTTTCACACACATCTAGGTCACCCAGGAGAAGACCCAGAAGCCAAGGATCACTATATGTATACATTTATACATAAATTTAAAGACTGGGTGCTCCACACGAAGTGTGGTTCCGGTCTCACGTCCTAATGGCGGCGTTCCAGGCAGCCCTGTTCAGAGCTGCCTCACTTATAATGTAAAACTTGCAAAACAAACAAACCAAAACAGGAACCACATATTATAAAGACAAAAGAAAAGAACTTTTCAAAATCACTATGTGAAAATAACGATTGAGGAAAATAAAATTTTGAAATTTTAATGTGAAACTTGCAAAATAAACAAACCAAAACTTATACAAACACAGTAAAAAGATAAAATAACTAATAAAAATGGCTATGTGGAAACAACGCTTAAGTAAAATAATAATTTATAAATAAAAGAACACAATCCACCACATAGGGTGCACATTACTACATGAGCAAGTTAATTTGTTTCCCAAGCAAACTTATCGCACACATAACAACGCACAAAACCACCACATTTATGAACCATTTTTGTTTGTAGATCTACCACGGAGTGATGTTCTTCCACGGGATACTGAAGGAAGACTTTGACGCTCGTTGGAAGAGTTTCCAGTTCATCAAAGACGCCCTGGCCAACAAGCTAGCCGGCAACAAACAACACATCCGCTCCCTCCTGGTGGAACGGGCGGTACTACAACAGGAGAGTCGTGTCTTGGAGAACTTTGTTATTAACTTTATCCAACACCCACGTGGATATTATGAAGAGTTTGTTTATGTTGTCTACCAGCCAGTATAGTGAGGTGAGTTTACAGTAGTATATTGTAGAGTTAGTTAGTACAGTAGAGTCCCCCCCCCCCCTACTACTACGCCCCTTGATGAGATTGGGGGGGTTTCGGTGGCTGACGTGAGAGAATCAACCTCTACGACTCAAATGGTTAAATACGATCTTAATAAACCCTCTTAACCCTCAGAATCCGGGAGGCCTCATATGAGGTAAAAAACAAAAAATAGCAGGAATCTGGGAGGCCTTATATGAGGCAAAATGCACGGCTAAAAATCACTGCTAAAATCATCATAACACGGCAAACACTTGTCGTAGCGATGTCATCTCAACGGCATTCTACAGACAACAAAAATTCTACAATTTGCAAAAAAAAATTACTACTCTAGGTGGTCTCAATCAGTAGCTACTGAATTATGAAGTTTGCCCATACCAAAAGGGCCCCGGACACAGTGATCGGGATCATATGAGGCCCCCCGGATTTCGTGGGTTAATAACATAGGTCCTTCTTAAACTGCATAAAAATCCTCTAATTTTAGCCAAAATTATAGGTAAAAAGGAGTCTGAAGGTGTTGATCATAGTCATGTGCTGTACCTTTCACTGCCTAGATGGTGTAATGGTTAGAGTGAGTTAGTTCAGTATGTGGTATCCTGGGTTTGAATCCTGGGATGATCACTTGCTTTCATTAATTACATTTGGGGGGTTATTTTGTGTATGGCCACCCTCATAAAGGTGAGTAAGGCGTCCGGCAATAGATAGATAGATAGATCAGTGTTAAGAACAATATTGATTAGTATGTATGTTTATATAATTATTTAATGTGTTTGTTTTGTTTTTTGTGTGTTGACAGGTGTGTAGTAAGAGCCAGAGTACCTTAAGCCAAGTGTTCCAGTGTTTCCCTTACTCCTACAAGTTGATACTACCGGACCTTACTGAGAGTCTTAAGGCCGCGTCATACAGAACTCGAATCCACCAGAACCCACTGGAATCGAACTTTTCACCGGAATTAACGAGAATTACGCGGCCTTAATCGAGTGTGACTTCAGAGTAGAATGCGACCCGTCAATGACCGGAATGTAACTCGAACGTAACTCGATGGACTCGAATGTAACCCAAATATGAGTCGATGTTAACCAGCAAGTGACTCGAAGGAAACCGGATGTGGAAAGAAGACTATTCGATCCCAAGTCGAATGCAACTCGAATGACCAGAATGAGACCGGAATGTCAGTCTATCATGACCAGAATTACATGAAGTTAAGTCGAACGTAAGTGGAACTAAGTTGAACGTAACTCGAACGTAAGTGGAACGTGACTCGAATAGGCAGAAGGTGACTCGATGAGGAACTCGATGAGGACGACTAAACGGTAAGTTTCCACTAAATTTATGTCCATTATATAATAATAAGTGTTTGCTAAAAGTTCCAATTTGAGCCCCATTTCATAAATGTCCAAGTCTTTTCATAGATCTCTTCTAAACATAATTGCAATGACATAAACCCTACACAATTTGAGCCCCAATTTATAAGTGTCAAAAGATTTGTAAGTTCTCTAAGTATAGAAAATATTAAACTTCTCTGTTCAATATACTTGCAATGCCATATATGACACACAATTTGAGCCCAATTTTCTAAGTGTGTGGACATAAATGTTAAGTTATCTGTTCAATACCTTTGCATTAAAATTTACCCAGGTCATGTAATTTATTTTATTCAAGTTAATTGGTTCATAAATGTGCAATTTATATGATATTACTATCATGTTTGCATGTGACCTAAAAGTGTCCAAAGAAATTTTATTCCAATGACATATACAACTCGATGGCATTTTATAAGTTTCCAAGTCTTTTCATAGATCTCTTGTAGACATAATTGCTATGACATGTACCATACACAATTTGAACCCAATTTTATAAGTGTCAAAAGATTTCTAAGTTCTCTCTTCAATATAATTGCAATGACATATAATTTTTTGTAAGTATCGAAAATATTAAACTTCTCTGTTGAATATACCTGCAACGCCATATAGGCCACACAATTTAAGCCCAATTTTCTACGTCTCATCTACATCCAGCTGGGTATCCGGGTCGTCTACCATTTCCTCGTCGACAGTGGTGCTCGACCTAGTCGAGTTATATTCTGGTTGTATTCCAGTTACCTTCTAGTTGGATTCCACTTGTATTCTAGTACTTCTAGTCATGTTCGAGTCGACATCCAGTGTACACTCGATACATCAAGCAAGTATGCAGTTATCTACCAGTCATATTCTAGTCGGCATCCAGTTGTATTCTTCTTAATTCGGGTTATATTCAACTCTCATTTCATTACATTCATTTTTAAAGTGGAATAATCAACTTGTCATCCAGTTGACTTCCGGTCATTATCGAGTGGCATCGAGTTACATTCAAGTAATTCGAGTCGGCATCGACTATAAAAATTACATCAGAACATGACCAGAATAGGTAGAATGCGACTCGAATGCGACCAGAATACGGCTAGAATGTAACTCGATAATTTTTAACGTTTTTTTCACTCGATAAATTGTAGAAAGTTAACGCATGCACTAACTTTTTGCTCACTCACTCGATCAATCGAGTGACGACTAGAACATCACTCGAATCACAAGAATAGACAAGAATCTAACCAGAACACGTACAAGAATAGACCAGAATCGGGAAGAAGTGGCTAAAATTTGAATTTTTGAATTCATTCCGGTGGGTTCTGGTGGATTCGAGTTCTGTATGACGCGGCCTTTAAGCTGGACCCCACAGAACACCATCAACAGTTCAAAGGTGGGTACACGCTCGGTTGTAGGGACATATTTCACACCATTAGTTTAGTGATGATTAGACGCTTCACCCCATTAGTTACGCAATATTAAGACATTTCACCACATTAGTTTGGTAATAATAAGATGCTTCACCCCATCATCATCATCAATCTGACGCCCCGCTTCCAGAGGAAGCGCCGCAAAAGGGATGGCCATGGCATAAACTGCCTTCAGGCTCCCAGACCTTCCTCCACTGACACACTCCACAGTGCCATTTCCACTACTGTAAGTGTATTATGACCCTTAGCACTGAAGGAGCTGACCCAGAGCAGTCCCTCACCCGGGATGGCAGTTCCACCTCTTGTTTTGCTATTTTATTTACCAGTGGCTGGAAGCATACCAAGCACAGGAATTTTCTGAATATAGGAACCAGTGGTCCACTGCTCCAGAAGCTGATTGCACCACCAAAGTGGCGGGCGGAAGGGTCGCCACATCCCTACGCCAGAGAGAGAAAGGCCAACTTGTGCCAGTGGGCTGTGAGAGTAAGACACTAGGGAACCATGGGGCACACCATTATGGCCCCACTGCCTTCACCACTCCCAGGAAAAAAGTTAGAAATAAGAATGATGAAAAAGGTAAAGTCAGAGCCGGCTATGGGAAGTAGAGGACACCAACCCTCACTCTGACAGATCCAGCCCACCATGCCTTCACCCCATTCAAGCGAGCGATAGCGATAGTTGCTGTTGAAAGGCGGGTGTCCCTGATCTCCGTAAGGGAGGAGGTATACACTGAGTAAGCTCTGAAGAACATTGATTATTATAATAGCGATTAAAATGTAAAACTTGCAAACTAAACAAACCAAAATTGGGACAAGGACAATATAAGTCAAATTAAATTATCAAAATCGCTATGTGGAAACAACGCTTACTAAAATGAAATCTATGAAATAAAAGAACACAATCCACCACATAGGGTGAACATTACTACATGAGCAAGTTAATCTGTTTCCCAAGCAAACTAATCGCACTCATAACAACGCACTATCGTCACGTTCAAGGAATTAGTCAAATTTGGGAAGTCCGGGACGTTCTGGTAAATTTTACTAAACTCTGCATGAATAAAGAAACTACATGTTAAATTTCAAAATATTCATTTGAAATCAAATTTGCAACATGACAAGACATTAACAATAGTACAAAATACAAATATTGATAAGATATCTATATTATTACAAAATAATATATAAAGTACAGTACAGCACTCACTAACGATAGTGCTATCGGGTAGGTACCTGTAAGCATAGCATGCCTCAAGTGACCCCTATCAATAACTACCCTACAAATAACCTACATTTATCGCACAAATAAACTAAGGAAATCGCAAAAGCAAGCAATTGATACTATCGACAATGAATACATATAATATAAAGACAAATAATTGCAAAATATGAAGTAACAACAGATTTAAACAAAGAGTACTCTTTTAACAAGAACAATTAATTTAAAAAAAAAAAAAAAAAAAAATAATAATAATAGAAAAAGAAAAAGATAAACAATAAATACAGACAAAAAGTAAGCAGAGGTTATACAAGAAACTTCAAGTTAAAAATGCTTGATTAAAATTATTGATGTCAAATTTTAGAATACAGTCACAATAATTGACCCTAAAAAGATTAAATTTATGGAACAATTTACTTGCCTCAAAACCTCTGTCTACTAAGAGTCTGTATAGTAACCTAGCTCTAGCCCAAAAGTCATCTACTTTAGTGCAAATTTTACAAAACCTTATTAACCCGGGAGCTGCGGGGAGACTCTTAAGAGTTCCCCCGGCGCACTGCGGGGAGACTCTTAAGAGTCAGAGAAAACAAAAATCAACTTTTGACATAAATTTTTTTTTTTTTTTTTTTTTTTTTTTTTTTTTTTGGGCCCCTGGGCCATGCAAAATCTCAGTCCTCTACCTCCCCTCCTTCCCCACTTTCCTCCTCTCCTTCAGTTATCACCTATTTTCCCTGTTATTCCCTTATTCTGAGGTATATTTTCGTGCTAACATTAGAAATCCGATTGGAGGGTGTGGTCATCACTGATAGCAAGCGAGTGCAAGAGAGAGAGAGAGAGTATCGATCGACTGTGTCTCAGTGGCCTTGGGGGAAATTGGCGGGAAAGCAGCTTGCCTCACCCATACATAATACAACTCGCGGGCTATATCTCCGATTTTGACCATCCAAACGCTGTTTTCACTCGTTTTATTGTTGTTTCAGGTTAATACCTTTATAATCAACCCATAATAGGTGCATATGGATAAGTATTAATACTATTAATGGCACAATGAATATTTTAGTGACGGAAACACCTCAAATACGTCAGCACAGGGGGACGTTTCCAATTACCCCCATGCGCACTTCAGAGGTTAACTGGGAATAAAAACAATTATAAGTTATTTTACTATCAATATTACTAGAAGATATTACAATAGATAGAAGAGTGAAAGAGATGCAACATTGTGGTGTGTAGAGACAGATTGTAGGGAATTAGTAAGAGGAAGTGAGTTGATGAAACAAAGCGTTTTTTATTCTACTCCTTCATGAAGTGCGATATAGGAATAGTGATAGACAATAAGTTAAATTTCTCAGAACATTTAGCGGAAAAGATAAACAAAGCCAATAGAATCGTAGGGCTGATAAGGAGGACATTTGTGTCACTTGACGAAGAAATATTCAGGAATCTCTATACAGCGCTGGTTAGGCAGCAGACGTAACATTTTTACTATTCTGTATTTTTGCTTTATAATCAAACTTCAAATCTTGTCTTCCCCATGCTTTATCAAGATTACTTTCAAACTTCCTTATTGATTCGGAATCGACTACATACTGGGGCAGTGCGTTCCACTCATTTACCACTCTATCACAAAATGAGTTCTTTGCCTTCTCAAGCCTATCTCTTTCTTTGTAAATTTTCTTAGAGGGTCCTCTCGTTCTTGTTCCCTCCCGCATCAAGAAGATACCTTCACACACATCCTCATCATACTTTCCTGACACTATCTTAAAAGTCTCCATCATATCCCCTCTCTTTCTCCTATATGCCAGTGTCGGAAGCCCCAGTGTCCTCAACCTCTGCTCATAGCCCGCGTTCTTCAACGTTGGTACTAGCTTGCTAGCTCTCCTCTGCACTTTCTCCACTGCTTCTATATCCTTTACCATATATGGAGCCCACACCTGGTTCGCATATTCCAGGTGCGGCCTAACCAGCGGTGTATAGAGATTCCTGAATATGTCTTCGTCAAGTGACACAAATGTCCTCCTTATCAGCCCTACAATTCTATTGGCTTTGTTTATCTTTTCCGCTAAATGTTCTGAGAAATTTAACTTATTGACTATCACTACTCCTATATCCTTTTCTGCATTCACTTCCTCCATCGCTTCGTACATACTGTAATCTACCTTGTGTATCTTGCTTGTCCCAATCCGCATGTACTTGCATTTTTTTGGATGAAAAGGCATTAACCAATGCTCAGACCATCCCTTCATGCCCTCCACATCTCCTTGAAGCAAACCCACATCTTCCTTACTCCTCACTCTTCTATACAGCTTAGTGTCATCCGCATACAGGTATACCTCACTTCCATTAGTTATAACTTCAGGTAAGTCGTTGATAAATATAACGAACAGTAGAGGTCCCAACACAGATCCCTGAGGTACCCCACTTGTAATCTCCCTCCACCCCGAGCCTATTCCATTCACCAGTACCCTCTGTCTCCGATCTTTCAGGAAGGCTTCTATCCATTTCACACATTTCTCCCCTATATTATAGCTTCTAACTTTCTCTATTAACCTTTTATGCGAGACCTTATCGAAGGCTTTCATAAAATCGCAATATACCACGTCTATAACATCACCATCCTCCAGAATTTGCATCCAATCATCTACCACCTTAATTAGCTGTAGTACTGTCGACCTCCCAGGCAAGAATCCGAACTATCTCCCACTGAAAAGTTGGTTTGATTTCATATGCTCCATTATTCCTTCTCTAATTACCATTTCCATTATTTTACACACAACACTTGTCAAACTGACTGGTCTATAATTTCCTGGGTCATTTCTCTTTCCTTTCTTAAATATAACTGTTATGTTCGCCTCTCTCCAGTCCGTCGGGATTTGTCCTGTATTAAAAGATACCTCAAATAACATTTTCAATGGCTCTACTAACATCTCACCTCCTTCCTTTATGATTCGTGGATGTATCCCATCCGGGCCCGGGGACTTACTTCTGTTCATTTTTTCTATAGCCCTTCTTATTCTAGCATGGGAAAACTCTATTAGTTCTAGTGCCGGTGCCTGCTTGATGGGAATAGTAGGCACTGCATCAACCGACTCCACTGTTAGTACCTACCCAAAGTATTTCCCCAGCACCTCTGCTTTCTCCTTATCAGTTTCTGCTCTATTCCTATCATCCAATTCTCCTATCAGTTCTGGGATACCTACTCTTCTTCTTAACTTTTCCTGAATGTACTTCCAGAATATTTTTGGATTATCCTTCACGTTTTTTGCAATCTCTCTCTCCCTCACCCCCCTCCTTGTCTCCCACCTTATTTTATT
Source organism: Paralithodes platypus (assembly GCA_032716605.1). NCBI lineage: Eukaryota > Metazoa > Arthropoda > Malacostraca > Decapoda > Lithodidae > Paralithodes > Paralithodes platypus. The sequence goes on along the minus strand of CM064568.1, from coordinate 39,174,206 downwards.
GTTTATTTGTCTACGTTCCAAATCCACTTTAGCTTCTATACTAGACCCCCTGTTCTTTTTTAACACTTTTAGTCTTTCCCACAATAGTTTCTTTCTTATCAATGTCCAAAGCTTTCTTTTCATTGGTAATTCTGGGTTCGTTATTTTCCTCAATTTTGTTTTATCCTTAAATTCCCTTACTGGTACACATTTGGATACAGCATTCTCCAGTTTGACTCTAATCTTCCTCCACATTCCTTCAGCGTCTTCACCGTTCAAGTATTCCCCCCAGTCAATGTCCAAACACCTTCTCAGCAGCTCATAATCTGCTCTATCATACATGTATATTTTGTATTGCTTCTATTATCCCTCTCTGTTTTAATATTGCAACTAAAGCTTATACAGGCATGGTCACTACGACCTATAGGGCTATCCACATTGACATGTTCTACTATATCCTCCTCATTGCTAAAAATCAAATCAATTACCCTCCCCTGCGTCCCATCTCTATATCTTGTCATCTCTGTAATATGTTGCATTAAAAATCAATCTCTCACTTTCTCTATAAACTTGTTTTCCAGGTTACACTGTCCCGCTGGAGTAGTACAATTTGCCCAGTTGATCCTTGGCAAATTGAAATCTCCAATCAAAATCTTATATTTGTTCTCTCTATTATCTATTTCCTCCATTGCTTTCAGTAGGTTATCATCCTCTCCCCTACTATTATTTGGGCTTCTATATATAGAGGCAATTAGAATTGACCCTCTTGCATATTTTACTTCAATACACAAATACTCACAATACTGCTCTCATATCCACCTCATTTACCTTGAGCTCTTTTCTTACATAAATAAACAGTCCTCTTCCAACCTCTGCTCTAATAGCATTCCTCTCATACAACTGAAAACCCTCCAAACTATACTCCACCAGTTCCCTTTCAATTCTAGCATTTTTTGGTCTTACTTCCTGTAAGGCTATGACATCAGGCTTTTCCTCTTCATCCTGCAATTTTTTTTTTTTTTTTTTTTTTAAAGACAATGAACGGAGGAAGGAAAAACAGATAAAACAAAAAGGTCCATGTGCCTAAAGGCATCCTCCATTCATAAAATGTTTGTAACAACTGGATTTAAACATTTGTAGATTGTAAGTTTGTGGAAAGCAATTCGAGGGAAGTGAATTCCAAAGAGTAGTAGCTCTGGGGAAAAATGAATTCTGATAAGCAGAAGTTCTGCATTGTGGAGGAGAAAGTGTAAATTCATGGGCGCTCTCAGCTGCCCTAGTTCTACGGGGAAAGATGTGGAGAGGCGGCACAATTGAAGCAAGTTCCTCGGAACAATTGCTGTGAAAATATCTGTAGAATAATGCAAGGGATGCAACGTTTCTTCGTATGGATAATGTAGGAAGGTCCTGTGTGATTGCAGGGTTATTGATTAATCTAATAGCTTTATTTTGAATTTTGTCCAACTGCCTCAATGCAACCACTCCACTTCCACCCCACAGAGGTGAACAGTAATCCATCTGAGAACGCACATGACTTTTATATTACGGCCAACTGCTCGTCAGTGAAGAATTCTCGAACTCTGTACAGGAGTCCCAGTTTTTTAGAGGCATTCTTAGCAATGCTTCTAACATAATGTGTCCAGCTCAAGTTAGTAGTTAATGTTACACCGAGAATGTCAATACTAGGGGAAGTGGGAATATTTACATCATTAAAAAATATATGGGAGTCAGTGAGATTCTGTCGGTTAGAAAATTGAATGTACTTGTTTTTCTGTGCATTAAAGGAAACTAGATTCTCTTGTCCCCATTCATTAATTCTAGAAAGGTCCTGCTTCAGAGAAATTGCAGTGTTTATTTTTGAATTTATAAGATCGGGTTGGGTGAAAGAATTGGTAAATGTGAAGGAACTGTGGAGTGTTGAGTCATCTGCGTAGGAATGTATTGGATTATGAGTGGTAGATATGAGATCATTGATATGAATGAGGAACAGAATTGGGGCCTGTTACGACTGAGGTTTAAATATATCAGGGTTCTTATTCATTGGACTAGTAATGGCATAAATGCTACAACGAAAAGCGCTAGATCCAACCTCTGATGTATATTCCCAGTGAACAAAGAACACAAATACTCTCCAGAGTTCTATATGCAATAATAGGTTATTAAACTCTCAATAAATGTGCGTCTACTCTAGGCTTAATGTTATGTGAAAACAGCCTATTACTACCTATAACCGAAGGTGCTTGGTTATGGTATGCAAAGTAAGGTGGTAAGAGAAGTTACAGCTTACGTTACTTTAATCAATAAATGTCAGGCACTCCTGCATGAAAGAAAGTGCACTAAAGTCCGTCAACACCAACAAGGAATCTTCTTTAAATGTTAGATGCTATCAAGATGCTCGAATCGGAAATGGAACCCAAAAAGGCAGGCAGCGGAACAATGCTCGTGCAGGCTATGCACACAAAAAGGCAGGAGATATAATGCAGTCGGAGCCAAGAATATCCTAAACGCCATAACAATAATAATAATCGCCACGACAATGCAGTATTCCTATCAACAAAAAGAGCCTAAGTCGTTTGTGTCTCAATACATCAAACTAGGCTGCGAAATGCTTGTGTAATCATAAACGGGTATGCATAATAAGAATAATTGGTTTAATATACTTAATGTCTACTATGACTGATAAAGTCTAGCTAGAGTCAATGATACGAGATGCTGGTGCGCATGGCATGCCGCCTAGCCTAGTGCAAATCTCAAGTCTGTGCGTCAAATATTACGTTATAATGAAGGGTAGCTCTCTTGAGAAACCTTAATACCGAAGTATTAAGCGTTCTCCTGGCGTACCTCAAAGACAAACAACGAGCTTAGAACAGTGCAGAATGGTATAGGCAAAAAGCCCTCATTCGTGCATGCTCCACTCTCAATGGCACACAGACTAGAATTTACCCAATCAACTCCAGTTCTCAGTTATGTCGTGCAGCTTTTAACTAAAGCCAGCACCCATCGGAAACAATACCTTATAGTATCAGACTCCTAGTCTAGCATTATCTAATCCAGCAGAACACTAATAATTATAGGAAGCGGTACTGAACAATATGAATGCCAACCAATGCTTCGTGATCAACTTATCTTAACAACTAACATACATGGGTTATATAAGACCTTAACGCACAATACAACTGGCCAGCATTAAGCTGATTATGCAAAGTTAACCAGATGGGGGTATAATATTAATAAAAGGTGGTGAAAGATATGGAAAATGAGAGAGATAGGCAGAGGAAAAGGTTCTCAGGTGCACAAAGGGGGACAGATATCAAAGGGATAAGAGGGATGCGTTCTAGAAACCAGATCTGAGGGAGAGAGTGGCAAGAGAGCTGTATATATACTAGCACTAGCTCGCACCGAGTAGGCAAAGCGGTAACAATTCCTTCAGCCAATGCCAAAGAAGCCAGCCAAACATGACGTCACCAAGCATGGTAAAAAACTCCTCCAACCAATCCCCAAGAGACCAGCCAGCTATGACGTCATCGAGTATGGCAAAAAACACTGCGCGCCTCCCCACACTCCGTTCTACTCTCTCTCTCTCTCTCTCAAATCCTATCATTACTACTTAATGATAAAACATATACTCTGCAATTAAATATATAAAGCCTTGACATGGGCGAAAACAAAGAGCCTTTCTGGACTGCCCATGACACGAGCTTTCATATGAAATAAAACACACAATAATACATCAACTGTAGCCACATCCACTGCCCTGGCGATCCTAGCGAGTCACTGTAGGACAAGCCATGCGGTTCTAACGGAGTGGTTAACGTCACAGGCCAAAACTGATCCCTGGGGAACACCAGCATTTATTGAGTGAAATTGAGAATAAAGGCCATCTACCATTACACATATTTTTCTGTTATGAAGATAAGAAGAAATTAGTGGAACTAATGATGCAAGGCCGTAGTGTGACATCTTCGACAATAAGGATTGATGCCAGACTCTATCAAATGCCTTTGATATATCCAGTGCTATTGTATGTGTTTCACCATGTTGGTCTGTAGCTTGGTTGATTTGATGCGTAAGAAGGCAAAGAATGTCTGCAATTGATCGACATCGTCTAAAACCATATTGCCTATCACTGATTAATTTATTATTCTCCAGATGCTTAATTATGTGATTATTTAATATAATTTCAAAGATTTTGCCAAGAGTGGAAGTTATAGCTATTGGTCTGTAGTTTGATGGATCTGAAGAGGCACCTTTTTTAGGAACTGGATGGATGTTTGCTTCTTTCCAGGGTACTGGGAAGCATGAGGTATGAGTACACAGACGGACAAATTTTGCCAATACAGATGCGAGCACCAAGGAGCAATTCTTAAGTACTATTGGAGGAATTTCATCTGGACCAGGAGCCTTATCTACTGAGAGATTCTGCAAAATAGTTTTGACATGTCTGGTGTGGATCTTAAGTGAGGGAATTTCAGGCGAATTAAAATTAAGTACAGGGACATCTTGATTTATTTCATCTAAGGTTGAGTTGGTGGAGAAAATATCCGCAAGAAGGTTAGCTTTACCTCGTGGGTCACTTACAAGATTGCCAGTCGGAGATTTTAATGGTGGAATGGATGAAGCAATAGTGAAGTTGGATTTGAATGAGTTAAGAGTAGACCAAAATATTTTGTTATCATTTGGATTATTTAGAAGTTTATTTGCCTGCTTATGGAGAAAGTTTGATTTAGTTAGGTTTAATACAGTTTTGGCATGATTTCTGATGTTTCTAAAGTAATTAAAGGCTTCATGTGTTTTTGATCTTGTGTATGCATTGTAGGCTATTGCTTTTTGTTCAGTTACTCTAGCACAATTATGGTCAACCTACATATCAGTTCTCTTTTCTTGTCCTGGGTAAACACAGCAACATTGATAAACATAATCCTTAATCTTTCTACCATTCCTTCAGCAGCTACATCATCCCACTCCTCCTGTTCGTGCCCTACTCCCCCCTCACACTACCGGTACTGGGTCTGCAGCTTCTTCTTCTCCTGTCTCTCCCCGAGACGCTTCCACCCTGCTCTCCACCTCTGCCACAACTTCTATCACATTCTCTTCCCTCCCAGATCTCCTTCTCCCTTCTATTCGTATAAACCACTTCTTCAATTTCCCGTCCCTCACTCTTCAGAAAAACTTCTTATCCTCCTCACCCAACTTTCCATTATTTTCATCAGCCTTTTCTTGTAGTTCCTTTATTTTTTTTCTTTGTTCTATGCTCAAATCCTTCTTTAGTCTTATATGTTTCAGTTCTTCATTTGTGTTTAGTCTCCAACTAAAATTTGTCACTGTCTCTGCCACTGCCCTGGTTTTAAACTGTACCCTTATAGGTCTCATCTCCCCCCTTCTATATCTACCTATCCTACTGACTTCCTCCACCTGCCCATCCCATCCACATCCATCTACATCAACAGCTTTCATGACCTCCTTCACTTTCTCCATATCTCTCACTTTTCTCACTCCATTATCATTCATATGAGCCTCTATATCTCCATGCATGATGACACCTCTATCCCTGTCCATGGCCTCCCTCACGACACTCTCCTTGTTCTTCATGACTCCTACGACTGCACTCTCAAAACTTTTTTTGTCTTGTTCATTTCCTCCTTTTGTTCTTTCACAATTTCCTCCAAATCCTTAACTTTCTGTTCACCTACCACCGTCCATGCAGTTGACTCCTTCACTTCCTTGAATCGTCCTTCGTATTCTTTCAGCTGCTCCTTTAATGCCATATTCTCTGCTCCCAAATCCTCTACCCGTTTTAGTATCATCTCTAGGTTATTATTAACTTCCGAAATAGGCCTACATTCACTTCCTTCACTAAGCCTATTCCCTGCCCCACCCGACGCACCACATAGATCGCACAACACCTTGATTTTCTCACCAATGTCCCCCTTCCACTTTTCCAAATCCTTCACAGCATTAAAAATCTCTTCTACCTTCTTATCTGTGCTCCTAAGCCCATTAAACCGTCCTAACCTTTCTTCCGTCTCCGAAATTCCCGCCGTTCCGTCCGCCATGTTTGTTTACAATCACTACAACTCCAGCTGACCCGTTGATTACACTACTCTTTTCACACTATATATCACCCCTCCACCACACCAATTTATCTTCAAAACACTTCACTAGTCCTTCCTCTCCTCGCTCGCTCAGTATGTATTCAAAATTCCGTTATACTTAATCGTGCCCATGATTATATGCCGGAGCCTCAAAAAATGCGTCCGCCTCCCACCATCGCCTCGACCTATAAGTGGATAGGACTGGAGGTAACCTACAGTTGAGTAGATCATTAATGAATATTAAGAGAGAAAATTAGGGACAGGGCAGAACCCTGAGGAACACCGTAATTGGTAGGTTGAGGAGGTGAGCGATGGCCGTCCACAACTGCAGCTATGGAACGGGCAGAAAGGAAATTAGCGACAAAGGCACAGATAGAGGGATAGAAACCGAAGGAAGGTAGTTTGGAAATTAGAGATATGTGCCAGACTCTATCGAAGGATTTTGATAGAAAAAGTCTCACCGAAGTCCCGAAAGGAGAATGACCAAGAGTCAGTAAGATATGCCAGAAGATCACCAGTAGAGCGACCCTTAACCCTTCCAGCCTGGGTGTCTTTTTATAAGGACACCGCGGCAGATGAGCCGGTACCCGGGTGTCCTTATAACAGGCTGTAAGCTTGAAAGCCTATTAAGCTTGGTCTGAACGACGTGCGTCTGACGCATGTAAACAAAGCCGGTCATTGCGTCACCGCACCTCCGAAAACAAGAAGGAGACGTTGGATCAATGTTGTTGTATGATATGACGAAATTAGTGTCTGAAAAGCTCCGATATTGTCAACATTGCGGAAAAATTCGCTCCACGGAAATCGTCATCACAACTGAACCAGTTGACTTAGAGAGCTCTACTCAATGCCAGTCTACAGATTGGAAACCGCACTACGTTTCGGGATGCCTTGGAAATTTCTAGCAGTTAAAATAACAAAGATACGGTAGCCTAGGCCTAGACGTTTTTCGGCCAGATCGCCCGGGTACCCCACACTGTCGTTTTGTAAGGCAGCCCGGGTAGGAAGGGTTAAGGAAGCCATACGGGCAATCTGAAAGTAGATTATGGGAAGATAAATTCTTAAGAAAATTTGAATTAAGAATAGTTTCAAAAACTTTAGAGCTGCAAGAAATGAGGGCAATTGGACGATAGTTGGAGGGTTGAGAGCGGTCACCCTTCTTTGGGACAGGTTGAATATTTTATATATATATATATATATATATATTACGGGTTTGACAACCCGTAGGGAAGGAAGGAAAACCTTCTATTTAGGAGTGGTTCCGTAGTCAATGACGAAGAGCCTATACTATATATAGGCTGAGATTCCGAGACCCGTTCGGGATACCCCGGAGTTCTTATCACAACCGTTGCGTATATAGCATAAAAACAATCCTTGGTTAATACCCATTAAATCTTACCAAGGGCTCGTCATTGAAAATGAATACCACTAGAAATAAAATTTAAAGAAGAATCTATCATTTCAAACCTCCCGGTGCCTCAGCCCTCCAGCTGTGCTGTCGTTATGCTTCCCTTGCACGTGATGCCAGACTTCTAGCGTGTTTATCTGCCTCAAATGTTATATCAAGTTGGGCATGTGCATGGGAAGGGGACGGTGGGAGGGAACCTTTGCGTCATTGACTACGGAACCACTCCTAAATAGAAGGTTTTCCTTCCTTCCCTACGGGTTGTCAAACCCGTAATTAGTATTGGTTCCTTCGTCAATGACGAAGAGCCTAGAATATCATGACCGGAGGTGGGACATCAGATGCTCAACGTATCCAGAAAGAACCAATTAACAGATAGGCTGACACCGGGAGAAATTCAAATGACTGTATTAGAGAAAGAAGAGGCGGGTATACTGGGAAGCCTCATAAAGAAGGAAAGATGGAAGAATAGTCATAACTTAAAATGTGTTGAGGAGAACAAGATGTAAAAATTTGTATGAACGGATGCTTTAATGTCAAAGCATCTCATACTATAATGCTCCTGAAGCTGTGCAACAAGTTAGCAAGCGCATTTCTTGCTTGCATTGGTATAAAAACAAAACAATTAACTATTTGTTCATACTTTTTCAGTACATACAACTCATACTTATTCCTTATAGAAGAAAACTCTTTGTCTTCGTATACTTATTTATGTTCTACATCCCCCCCCCCCCTTTTATTCCTTTTGGAGATTCCGAAGGAGGAAAGGAGAACCAGACTCATGCAGTACATACAACTCGTACTATTTACTATAGAAGAAAATCCTTTGTCTTCTTACTTAGTCATGGTAGTAAAACTCTTTCAGTGTGACGCCCATTGCCTGATAGTGGTTACCGACTATTAGGCCTTCGATTTAGGGTGTAAGATAAGATCGCCAAAAGGCATCCTTGAGGTTCAACGTTATCAGTCACACGTCCTGATGAAGGAGTAGCCGTATCCGAGGCACTGTGAGCATGCAAAATCTGTAATTTTGAGTGAGGAGAGGTCTCTGCCTGGTCTCCTCTTTAAGCTGTCTCGTTTGGGAACAAGAAAAGTGCGGGATAGGAAAACTGTGGTTCCTTTTAGAACTGGCACTAATACCATCAGCTTTAATCATTCTTTGATTACTTCTATGACGTTTGGTGAAAGTATCATTGTATTGTTGTGCAGATCACATATGACAAGCAGCAAATCTATGTTCCTCATTTGGAACTTTATTGGGGCAATTATTGCAGTGATGGCTAGAGCAAATTTTGCCGCCTCTACTGCCCATTCCACCCACGGACCTTGTCCCACTCCATCGAAGGTAACATGCGAGACTGAGGGTCTGTAGCAACAGTTTCTATCTTTGTAGAACACATTGAGGAGGGACTTTATAGCATTAAGAGCAGCAAGCTTAGAGAAATCTGACCAAGGCTCCCAGGATTTTGTGGCAGAAAATATTGGGGCAGGGTTGTCCACAAAACTGAATATCAGACCTGGAAGGGAAAGGAGGCACGACTATTTCCATTCCCCGCCTTTCAGCATCTTTTGCTCGCAGATGTTTTAACTCATTTACCTCGAGGACCCCGGCTTGAGGGACCTGGTAAAGTTCAGGGATACCTGTCTCCGCGTCTTCCGGAATTGGAGGATCACTGATTGGTTGTCAAACTCGGGCAGGATCATAAAGCAAAGGCATTGGCTTGATGGGAAACCCCGGGTCCTCCTCAAGGGCACCCGGAGTGAAGGGGTTTGGAATAGCCCCACCTGTCTAGGGTGGGAATCGCTACTGATTCACCGGTTAGGGAACACTAGGACCAATTGACCCTGAGGGACGAGGCGGTGTGGTGGTCTTTATTCATATAAGGACAAGTTGTAAAGGAACAGTAGGTAGCGTAGAAGGCATTAGCTTAGAGGACAGCCTAACCTGGGGAGTCGGAGACTCTTGTCTCTGACTAAACTTGGACTTAATTGCTGCTAGAACATTTGTTTGGAACAGGGTCTCCAACTTCGTTGGGACGTGGGCAAAAGAATGTTTAGGAAACTCACGTAGGCATTATGGATACTGTCTGGGACTTAGGATATGTAACCTTTTACATCACTCCAAATATTGAGCAAAACCTAAGTCCTAAGGCGCCCCAGCCGCAGTTATGTGGCCAATCAGATTGTGATGTTTCACAAAGGGTGCACAGTTTGTACACTTCTTAGTAGCCCACTAGCTAGCGTACAATCAACACAAGACAGATGGCGTACATACTTCGTACGCCCAAGAAGGGGGAATTTGTTGCATATTGTAAACCCGAACCACTGCACAATGGTCGTGGCGATTACAAGAGAGAGCTGTTGCTCATCAGGCCAAAAATTAATGTTACATAATACTAGAGCAAAGAACAAAATCATGTACCGACTCGTCATGCATAAGGCCTATGGAATGCCGAGTAGCCTGTTGGCTATATGAATGCAGTAAAAGAAGTTAGAACGGGGTAGCATATCAGCTGCATCTTATATAAAGATGGATTAGAGTGGGATAGTCGATGGTTATCATTAATATATGATTAGAGTATCCCCCCCCCCCCTTTCTTTCATTCGTGGTTCTACATCGAGAACCCAAGGTGAAGACTTTTAACAGCGACTCAACAAGAAATTACGTTGGGCAACACCTGGCGGTGAATAGCCTATTGGCTATATGAATGCCGTAACAGAGGTTAGAGTAGAGTAGCGTATCTGCTATCTCTTATATAAATTCATTGTCCTCCATTGAGAACCTATGGGAAAGATGTTTATCATTGACCCGGAAAGACACGCCGTTGGGCAGCACCCGAAGATGGAGGTGAAGCCCGAAGACCTTCATAGCAACCCGATCGGGAATACGGAACCGGAGAGAGTGGACCGTAGCTAAGAGTCAAGGTCTATTTCAGTTCAATTCAATTCGAGAGACTGTAATTGCAATTTGCAGTAACTTAAGTTATAACAATGGAATAATAATAATAATAATAATAATAATCAGTAGATTATCGATGTCACCGGAGGTCCGTTGGGTATCCGGTACCCGGACACCATTGGTTAGTCCGTGTATATCAATTCAATATTGGGCTTATAATAGTGATAGTATCCGGAGGAAGCTTTGCTCCTCATCTGTCCCTAATAGCCCACTGGGGCACAGGAGTCCCGCCGACTCCAGGGCTCAAAGTTTCCGAACTATTTCCATGTCAGAAGTGATAACATAAGTAAGCAGGAACCTTTTAGCACCTGGCTTATAAATTGAAAAATGAAGTGAAGCCATCGAAAAACTTCATAATATAATTTCAATATTTGGCTTATGATAGGGATAGGACCCGGAGGAAACTTTTCCTTTATAGTTCAATAATAGCCCACACTATTGGCACCCAGCATATACATTGAAAAATGAAGTAAATCCAACGAAATTCTTCCTACTATAACGTTAATGTTTGGCTGATAATAGGGATAGGATCCGAAGCAAACATTGTTCCTTATAGTTCAACAATAGCGGAACCATTGGCCCCCCGTTTATGCATTGAATAATGAAGTAAATCCATGGAAAAACTTCGAATTATAAAGTCAATATTTGGCTTATAATAGGGATAGTACCCAGAGGAAGCATTGGTCCTTACCCTTCAACAACAGTGGAACCCTTGGCACCCCGCTTATAAATTGAAAAATTAAGGAAATCCTTCTAACCACTTCCTAATATACATTCAATATGTGGTTTACAATAGGGATCGTACCCGGAGGAAATGACGTTCCTTATAGTCCAATAATAGCGGAACCATTGGTCCCCAGCTTATTCATTGAAAAATGAAGTAAAACCCTCGAAAAACTCCTAATATACTGTCAATATTTGGTTTATAATAGGGATAGTAGCCGGAGGAAACGGTGTTTCTTATAGTTCGATAATAGCGGAACCATTGGCCCCCAGCTTATCTATTGACAAATGAAGTAAATCCACCGCAAAACTTCATATACTGTAATACTTATATCTAGGAAGATACCAATCTATCTCTTGTGCTGTAACTTTCAGTAGAGTGAGGCTCTGAGCTATAGTCTATTGGCCACTTCCGCGCTCGATGTGACGAGCGTGAGAAAACTTCATAATATCGAGTCAATATTTGGCTTAAAAATAGGAATAGTATCCGGAGGAACATTGTTCCTTATAGGTCAACAATATCGGAACCATTGGCCCCCCGCTTAGATGTTGAAAAATGAAGTAAATCCCTCGAAAAACTTCATAATAAAATATTTATATATCTATATATCTATATAGGAAGAGATCATCTATCTCTTATATTATAAAATTCAGTAGTGATGCTCGAGCTAGGCCTATTGGCTGCTTCCGTGATCGCGCGCTCGCGTGAGAAATAAACTTTCACTTCATCCCAAATGTTTAGTAATACCTGAGTCGCCCCCGCTGCTGTTATGTGGCCACTCGGATTGTGGTAGTGTTACACGAAGAGTGCACAATTTGTACATTTTTTAGGAGCCCACTTAGTCAATGTACGATTCACACAAGACATCTGGCGTACATACCTCGTCAGTTGTGGCTCAGGTGAGGGGGCGGAGATTACTGAGGAGACCTATAGCCCACCTGTTAGAAAAAGGCCAAGAATCAATGTTACATAATATAAGAGCAAAGAACCAAAGCATGTACCAGTTCCTTATGTATAAGGCTCATGTAATGTCGAGTAGCCTGCAGGCCCTATGAATGTTTTAAAGAATGTAGAGTAGGGTAGCATATTCGCTACATCGTATATAAGAATGGATTTAAGTGGGATAGTCTATAGGCTATCATAAATGCCACTGGAGTACTCTCCTCCCTTCTTTTTCCATTCATTGTTCTACATTGAGAACTCGGAGGGAAACGTTGGTCTTTAATTTAACCAGAACCTTTTGGTACATCGGATGTTTGTTTTTGAAGGAAAACATTGTTCCCCCCTGGAGTTCCCGGAGTACTGTACTTGGAGGAAACTCTCATTCCTTAATTTAACCTGAATCTCATGGTTCCTTGGTTTTCAGTATTACCCGGAGTACCCGGAGTACTTGGAGGAAGCTATCGTTCCCTATTTGAATCTGAACCTCTTGGTTCCTGGGTTGTCAGTGTTTACCCGGAGTACCCGGAGTACTTGGAGGAAGCTATCGTTCCTTATTTTAATCTGAACCTCTTGGTTCCTGGGTTTTCAGTATGTAACCGGAGTTCAGTATTGCTGCGAGTACCCTGAGTACCCCTAGTACCCGGAGTAGGCCTACTTGGAGGAAGCCTTGTTCCTAAATTTAACCTGAACTTCTTGGTTCCCTGGTTTTCAGTAGTACCCGGAGTATTCGGAGGAAGCTCTCGTTCCTTAATTTAACCTGAACTTTTGGTTCCTTGGTTTTTGCATTACTCGGAGTACCCGGAGTAAGCACTCGTTCCTTTATGTTAACCTGAACCTTTTGGTTCATTGGTTTTGTTGGTGTTTTGTGCACCTGGGGGAAAACTTTGTTTCTCCATGTAACCGGAACTTCTTTGTGCATTGTTTTTTTGTTTTTTTTTTCTTTCTTCGGTTTCCTTGAAACCATTTAGTACCCGGAGGTCTAAAACCCTGATACCCGGAGAGAACGGAGGGACACAGGAGCCCCGCCGACTCCGGGACTCGAAGCATGCAATTGTATAGGGTTAGTGGATCTCAAAGAATGGTGGCGGAGAGTACAATCGGTAGGCGAAGTCATTGGGTACCATCCGAATGCTAGTAAATCTGTACTAATAGTGAAAGAAAACAAGTATGAAGAAGTGGTGCGGACTTTTGATGGGACAGGAGTGAAGATTACAAAGGAGGGTCAACGCCATTTGGGAGCAGTAATAGGCACAGAAGAATGCAAGAGAGACTATGTGCGAAAAAAGGTAGCAGAGTGGGTAAAGGAAGTGAAAACCCTGGCAGACATTGCGAAATCTGAACCACATGCTGCATATACTGCCTTCACATATGGTGTTAAGCACAGATGGACCTTTCTTATGAGAACAGTGCCTGGCATTAGACAGATGCTCCAACCGCTTGAAGAAGCAATCAGAGGAACATTCATACCGGCCCTAACAGAGATGGAAGGCGTCACGCAAGAGCTAAGAGATCTATTAGCTCTTCCGCCAAGGTTCGGAGGTATGGGGATCATAAACCCAGTGGAGGCGGCACTACATGAGAACCAAAATTCCCTTAAACTTACTACGTCTCTGAAATGAAAATGATGAGGTGGACGAAGAGGAACAACGAAATGCAAGACAGGAAATTACAAAGAGCAGAGAAGAGAGACAGAAACATAGCCTAGAACAAATTAAGACCAGATGTAGGGAAGAACTGAAAATGAGAGTTGAGATGGCACAAGACACGGGGGCTTCAAATTGGCTCCCATCATTACCAATAAAGGAGAAAGGCTTCAGCTTAAATAAACAAGAATTCAATGATGCCGTAGCCTTGAGGTATGGGTGGCCAGTTTCGAACCTTCCGCTGAAATGTGCATGTGGTGAAATAAACAACTCAGACCACTGTATGACTTGTAAGAAAGGAGGATTCATCTGTATCCGGCATGATGAAGTACGAGACATCACTGCACAAATGCTGGACGAGGTGTGCCATGATGTCAGAATCGAACCGGAACTTCTGCCTATGGACGGACAGCGCTTGGCCCACAATACTGCAAATACTTCAAATGAAGCAAGAGTGGACGTAAGTGCTCGAGGTTTTTGGACGAGGGGACAACGGGCTTTTTTCTACATCAGAATCTTCAACCCAAGAGCACAAACATATCGTGAGCGAGGACACAAGGCGGCATACTTGAGAAACGAAAGTGAGAAAAAAACGCGCTTATGAAGAAATAATTTTGGTCAGGGATCAAGGAAGCTTTACTCCTCTGGTCTTCTCATCGTCGGGAGGTATGGGACCTTCTGCAAGTGTCTTCTATGCCAGATTAGCTGAACAAATATCGGAGAAAAAGCGCCAGCATAGAAGCCAAGTCATAACTTGGATGAGATGCCGGCTCTCTTTCTCTCTTCTCAGGTCTGCACTCCTATGTCTCAGGGGTACAAGGTCCTCCCTGCTACAGAGGACAAGAGTGAGAGACTTGGACTTTGAAATGGTCGTGGCGGAGGGACGAATTGGGGAACAACTAGGTTGATTGTAGGGAGATGCTGGTACAATAAGATAAACTACAATGTAACTAGAATAAGATAGATTGTACACCACTTTGTAACTGTCACCTTAATAAAAAAAAAAAAAAAAAAAAAAATAGAAGGAAACATGCTTACATTACTGAAATGTTTGTGGACATGCAGTAATGCAAGTAATGGTCACTCTTCTGTAAATCTAAAATGGCTTACTTAAGAATGGGAAAGGGGTGGGACCTTCTATTTTTTTTTTTTTTTTTTTTCAATGAAAAAAAAAAAATTGTATAGGGTTAGTTGGTGCTCTTGCACTGGAGGAAACTTTGTTGCTCAATTTGTTCACATGCAAACTCTTTCTATTTTAAGAAATTAACACATAATTGTGCTGGTGCTCTTGCACTGGAGGAAACTTTGTTGCTCCATTTGGTTTCATGCAAACTCTTTCTATTTAAGAAATTAACATATAATTGTGTTGGTGCTTATACTTGATTTACTCGAAACCATTTAGTACCCGGAGACCCGGAGAGAACGGAGGGACACAGGAGCCCCGCCGACTCCGGGACTCGAAGCATGCAAATTGTATAGGTTTAGTTGGTGCTCTTGAACTTGGTCATGCAAACTCTTAGGAATCATTGGTATCGAAGCACTTCATAACATATTACTCATATAGGAAGAGAATAATTGGTCCCTCATGTAAAATTCAGTAGAGGGAAGCCGAGCTAGCTAGGCCTATTGGCCGCCCTCGTGGACACTTGCCCGAGGTGGCGAACAAAGCATGGCCTTATAAATAAGTACTGGTACAAGAATGGGACATATAAGGGAATCAATAAGTCTAGCTAAGACTCTATCAGCTCGAAGTAATGCTAGAAGCATGCAAACTATAAAGTGAAGCGACTTATAATAGTAAAGCGACTTTGAAAAATTTAATACTAGTAGAATTTCAGGAAATAATGTAGGCTACTTTACGACAAAGAAAACTTTGAATTAATAATATCCTTAGAGTTCAACGTGTATCCTGAGGGCACACGAATAAGATGAATGATAGCCTACGATAAGTAAATAATTAAATGCAAGCATTGTATAGGATATAGCCTAATATAACAATAATCACTTACTACGACGAACAACAAATATTAAGAATGGCGAAGCAGTATCCATATACTTTCGGTGTGGACAGGCGTGGACGGTGGCCCTCTGAAACATACAGGGCGATTACTCAATTCATGTTTGGACCTAACTCAAATAATCTATAACAAGGACTTGCTTGAAGCGTTTGCCTGGCTTTCTCACTCCTAGTGAGAAAGCCAGGCAAACGCTGAGACGCCCAGAGCAAGGGGGCACACGTCCGACTCGCCTGGATCACAACCGTAAAGAGGCAGATAAACACGCTAGAAAGTCTGGCATCACGTGCAAGGGAAGCATAACGACAGCGCAGCTGGAGGGCTGAGGCACCGGGAGGTTTGAAATGATAGATTCTTCTTTAAATTTAATTTCTAGTGGTATTCATTTTCAATGACGAGCCCTTGGTAAGATTTAATGGGTATTAACCAAGGATTGTTTTTATGCTATATACGCAACGGTTGTGATAAGAACTCCGGGGAATCCCGAACGGGTCCCGGAATCTCAGCCTATACAGTATATAGTATATTAGGGGAGGTGTGGTGAAGTGGTCTTGCCACTGGCCTGGTAATCCAAAGGTCCCGGGTTCAAATCCCGATGTATCAATGGGAAGATATTATTGGGATGGAATTTGTGCTGTACCTGGTATCAGTGCATTACCACAAGCCCACCGAAACGTCAATAAAATACCCTCATTGTTCCCTGATTAAATAGCACTGTATGAATATTCCCATATTCAAAATATGCTATAGGGGTGCAATGCCTGGTGAGTTATCTGCTCAACAGGTGGCGTTGTGTGTGTGTAAGTGTGAGAGTCCGAGTGTAGGGGGTGAGACAGTGAAGCACGAGAACGAGATGGCTTCAGAGATGGGGTCGTTTCGGGCCATGAGTGAGCACCGTGCCTCATGTGAAGGCAAGATGGCAGGTGCTCGTTGTACTCTACGTGCTTCACATGTCTCACTCCCTAGACTGGAACAAGACCTCACGGGCTTCACTGTTCATTGTAAAGCGGTGAATGTTAAGGCTCTCAGCCTATGCCCGAGAGGAAGTAAGTTGGAATATAGAAAAAAAAAAAAAAAAATAGTATAGGCTCTTCGTCATTGACGAAGGAACCAATACTAAATATATATATATATATATATATATATATATACAGTATGTATATATTTATCTATCTATCTATCTATCTATCTATCTATCTTTTGCCTGACGCCGTGATCCCCGAAGGGGTGGCCACGAACGAACCGCCCCCATGCACCTCTGTCCCCATTCAGTCGACGCCCCTCCCCCCAACCAGCACCGCCTTCGTTCATGTACTTCCTCACTCCATCCTTCCACCGCTCATTCGGTCTACCTCTCCCTCTCTGTCCCTCCACCTCGCTCTCGTACACCCTCTTAGTCATTCTCTCGCTTTCCATACGTTCCATATGGCCGAACCATCTCAAGTTGTTCCTTTTCACACTTTCCAGCACATCTACCTCCACACCACACCTCCTTCTTACTTCCTCATTAGTCTGTGTATCCCTCCATGTAACTTCGCACGCACTCCTTATATATACAGTATATATATATTTTTTTTTTTTTTTTTTTTTTTTTACATCTACCAATAACATTTTGACAGTGCGAGCTCGATCCGCCGACCCTTTGATCAGCAGCCGACGCTCTATTGACTATGCCATGGCTCGCGACTTTTAATGAAATTGTATTTATTTTTAGGCAGCCTGTACGTACTGTTGGGTCGGCAAGGAAAGTCTCTGATGGTGCGTAGAGATTGGGAGTCGCTGAATATGGTGTGGCCGGTACTGCTAGCGGCCAAACACTCTGAGAAACCGTCCATCATCCGACTGATGAACGCTCTCTCTGACGCCTTGTTTTTCCACATGGAGCTCTTTGCCATACATCATCATCATAAGGTCAGTACTAATCCTTGTTTCATTTCATCTGACAGTTGTTGTTATTCCCCAGGCTGTCTGACCGAACAGCCCCAAGGTCCCGAGCAAGGCCAAGGCCATAACCGAGCGTCCCCACAAAACCCTCCCTGCTTACCACTAAAAAAGCCCAGGTGACCTAAGCTGCTCCCAGGCGAGGAGCTGAGGAGGGTGCGGAAATGTCCGGGACACCAAAGCCCCACCCAAGGCCCTGTGCCCCTCAGCAATTATGAAGGAGTTGAGTCATCTGACGGTAAATTGAATCTCTTAGCAACTGATTTTTCGATAACTAACAGGAAAATGTGAAACTATGTCTCTGCTTCATATTAGTGACAAGTTTTCATAATTAACAACCAATTTCGCTACAAAACCTGTATAATAGCAGAATAATAAAAATTAAGAGATAGCAATTTTCCGTCAGATGAAAAGAAACAGAGTATACTATGCTATACCCTCTTCCAAGTAGCTAGTCCAGCAATCCTCAACTCTAACCTCTGTAACTCAATAAGGGCCAGAGCAAATGGGCTGTATATCTCCACACTTTATTTCCTGGCTGACCCTTCCCAAATGGTAGAAATACTGGATTACTCTAGTCGTTTGTGAGTTATAGAGGTTAATGTTGAAGAGTTTGCACATACTTACTTGAAATAGGTTATAAATCTTCAACCCCTTCATCACTATGACGTAATATTCTTCTTATTCTGGTTACCATTAGACGATATTCTTTAGCTTATAATCTACTTCTAGGGCTCAAAGGGGTAAATACCATCTCAAGAAACCATCTGAATAACATAGGTCCTTCTTAAACTGTATAAAATTGCTCAACTGTTAGTGGCCTTGGTGATAGGCTGGTCTATCAGAATGAGAGCTGAGTGATCTCTGCCATACCCATAGCTTGCTCTGACTGTTCCTTTTACTAATATATTTTCTAGATCTCAAGTGATGGTGTCTCTTCCGTGGATTGACCTCCCAATCTACCAAGATTGGAAGCCAAAGCATCACATTTATCCTTTGCCCCTCAACTTTCTCTTCATAATTGCTGAGGGGCACAGGGCCTTGGGTGGATCTTTGGTTTCCCGGGCGTTTCCGCACCCTCCTCAGCTCCCCGCCATGGAGTGGCTTCAGTCACCCAGGCTTTATTGTGGTCGGCAGGGAGGGTTCTGTGGGGGCGCTCGGTTATGGCCTTGGCCTTGCTTGGGGCTGTTCGGCCAGGCAGCTTGGGGAACAACAACAACAACAACAACTGTTAGTGGCCAAACACTCCTGAGAAACCTTCCATAATCCGAGTTATGAACGCTCTATCCGACGCTGTGTTCTTCAACATGGAGCTCTTTGCCATACACCATAATGTCAATGACCTAGATGTTTGTGAGTTTGTATTTTGTTTTTGTATGTTCGTTGTTTTCTGTTGTGTTGTCCCTGTTCTTGCTCTGTGTTAAGTCCCCCCCACCCCCACCCCCCTCCCCCCCCAAAAAAAAGGAAAAGTGGGGATTGGGCCTGAGTATATAGATAGATAGAATAGATTGTCAACACTGTACTACAGTACTATCTAGTAATAATTTTGATAAGTTAATTTGACATATTGTCTTTGTCCCAGTTTTGGTTTGTTTAGTTTGCAAGTTTTACATTTTAATAATAGTAGTACTGTACCGTAATCTAAAATAATGTTCTTAATAATCCGCATGAAGTTATTTGCCATACACCATAAGGTCAGTACTCTTATATAGTAGTAACAATGATAATATTAATGATAAGGATAATCATCATCCAAATTTTTCTACCAAAAAATGTATAAAATTATCTTAAAGTGTGGTCAGGGAAAGTATTATATATGTGGACTCCTCCATTTCAGGTGTTGGAGAAGGGCGGAAGTATAGCAGAAGAACTGTTGACTTGTGGAACTCCTCGGGTAACAGTTAGCCTTGATAATGCCACCATTACCGCAGCTCACCACAGCCTTACAGCTGCCGGCAACAACAACCATACTCTCTACAAGACTCTGATTCAAAGTCTGGTCCAACATCTACAGTCTACGGCTCTGTAAGTTATCTATATCTACCACCGCCACCCCCAGGAGAAAACAAAACAAAAAACTAAATAGAAAAAAAGGGGATTGGGCCAGAGTAAATAGATAGGTAGAAATAGACCTTTCCTAGCTCTAATCTACTGTGTAAAACCTTAGATATTACAGTACAGTATTTATATTAACTCTTAACCCTTTACTTGCCATGCCCTCTCTTCATCTTCTGAACTTGACCTCGGTATTCCGCTCACTATCTGCTCACTATCGTGGCCACCCCTTCGGGGATCACGGCGTCGGGCAATAGATAGATAGATAGATAGATCTGCGATAACTACTAGGTCATCTGTGTATTAAATATTATGTGTGCGATTAGTTTGCTTGGGAAACCGATTAACTTGCTCATGTAGTAGTGTACACCCTATGTGGTGGATTGTGTTCTTTTATTTCATAGATTTCATTTTAGTAAGCGTTGTTTCCACATAGCGATTTTGATAATTTAATTTCACTTTATATTGTCCTTGTCCCAATTTTGGTTTGTTTAGTTTGCAAGTTTTACATTTTAATGTAAAACTTGCAAAATAAACAAATAACATAAAATAACAGTTTCCAGGGGAGCCCAACTCTGAAATCACCAAATAGTGCCTCCAGAACCATAACAAAGAGGAGAGGGCTTAACACAGAGCCCTGGTGAACTCTGATGCGAACTGTAAACTCCTCACTCAGTACACCTTTCACCCTCACTGCCGTTCGTGAGTCCTCGTACATCTTCATTATCACACACACCAGCCATTCCTCTATGCCAGGATTTCTCATAGCCCACTGCACAACATCTCTGGGCACCCTATCAAAGGCCTTCTCCAGGTCTACAAACACAAGATACAGATCCCTATCTTTAAGTTGTTGTTGTTCCCCAGACTGTCTGGCCGAAAAGTCCCTAGTCCGGTTGACCGAAGCCGCTCCAGATGCCCAGGCCCCCGAAGGGGCCAGGGTGAGATGAGATCTGTCTCTGAGAGGGCAGCGGGGGAGGGGATCATCAGCCCATGAGCTTGCACCCCCGGCCAATGATCCCACCGTCCACAGCCCCCCTTGCAGTACCACCCAATCGGGCGATCTCACCAGCACCTTGAAGGAAAAGTATGTATGTATGCATGTATATACTCAGGCACATACCCCATTGCTGGGAGTGGCCGATTCGAGACAGAGCCCGAACAGAAACAACATTTAAAGTTCCAATTCTTAATGTCCAGGACCACTTTTGCGTTCCCTCACCCCTTTGTCTGTCTCGCCTAGTAGGTGAATTTTACAAGAGGAGGCTTCCTAGCCTCCTGCCCCCAGAAGGAAAAGTAGTATAGTAAAAGAGACAGACAGGAACGTCTACGTTTGGGTAGAGGATGCCAAACCTCACTCTGGACAGGACTAGCTTGTGTATGGCCACCCTCATAAAGGGGAGTAAGGCATCTGCCAATAGATAGATAGATAGATATAGATATATAGATAGATAGAAGATAATTCTAAAACATTGACCGCTATTAATGTAACTGATTGGTTTGAGGAGAAGAGACAGTGTTTTGAGAGGGTTTTACAGGATGGTAGTGTTGAGGCATGGGAGAGGTACAAGGAGAAAAGGAGAGAGGCAAAAAAGAGAATTAGAGAAGCGAAAAAAAGATGCAAACGAAAGGTGGGGTCAAAGGTTGAGTGAGAATTTTGAAGAACGAAAGAAGATGTTTTGGAAGGAGTTAAATAAAGTAAGGAAAGGAGGACAAAAGAGGGAAGAGTCAGTGAAAGATGCAAATGGAGAATTACTAGTGGAACCAGTTGAAGTGAGGAAAAGATATGCCGAGTATTTTGAATCTTTGTTAAATGCAAGAGATGGAAGAGAATCAGTGATTGAAGCAGTGGTTGATGGAGATAGGTTACCCAGGCCACCCAGGTGGCAGGGAATCAATGAAAGGATTGAGGAAAATGAGGTGAAAGAAGCAGTGGGAAGTGAAGCAGTGAAACTCCCAAGAGGTCAAATGACCACTTGCGAGTTTCAGGCTATAAGGAAGTTAAAGCTGTAGACATCGATATTAACACTTAAAGAGCGGGGCCCGACTTAAGTCCGTATCTAAAAAGCAGCAAGTTAGGAGCATTATTAACACCTTACGAGCGGCCTATGCGGTTTATTTATATGTACCGCCCAGCGGGGTGTTTTTAGCCAAAATAGGGCTGTTTACGTGATCATTTTCATGCCTAAATAAGACCCAGAACGTAAAACAAGTACCTATCCCTGAAAGGGCATAAACAGAGCTTTCGAATGACACCATAACGATCCTTTTATGATGGCTAGTTTTCTTGCAATAACCGTGCAACGCGAGTGCAAAAAGCATGTAATTAGCCACTTTCCCGATACAATTCCTTATATAGCGAGTGAGAGAGGGAGGAGGGAGCTGGGATTCGTGTCAGTATGTTCGCCGCGGTGGTCTGGAGCAGTCATACGCTCGCTACTCTCCTGCCACCACTTGTCTCTCTCTCTCAGCAACATTACGTGCTGAAATTGCCACTCGACCTATGTCGAGCGCCGCCACATAGTCCAGCTTTATTAAATACGACTTATGTGGTGAGCCGCTAATTAAGGGTTAAGGCTTTTAAAGGGTTAAAATCGAGTGCAAATGGCTGGGAGCGCAGCAGGCCACACGGCTGACACCCAGGGCTTACCGCCGCCCAGTGACTCACGCTCCCTCTGTTCTCGAGAGGCCGGCAGTGTAGCTGGAAAAAATATGCCGCTATACGCTAAACTCCCATGTTGGTTGTGCCACTGCATCAAAACGACGAGTGCTGGTCTCATTTTGAAGCTCGTAGCGCCTAGTTTTTTGCTGAATACATTTCTTTTCATGCAGATACTTGATTGATCATTCAGGAGGGCCTGAATATGCCCAAAATAGCCCAAAACCCCCCGCTAGACGAGGGTTAAACACAAATGGAATAATAATGTTGGTTTCTGATGGATGAAAAGAGTCTTGAATTTTATTATATCTATTTATGAATGTAGTAAAACCATATTTTAGCTGGTAATTCTACTATATATCGATGTCTAAATGTACAACTTCCTTATAGCCTGAAACTCGTAAGTAGTCAAATTGCGAGTTTTGGTCTATAAGGAAGTTGGAGCTGTGGCCATCAATATTGTGCAGAATTGTCAGCTAAAATACGGTCATAATACATATATAAAACCATATTGATCATAATTTTTATCCATCAGAAACCCATATTATTATTACAAATCTCATTAATATTGATGTTTAGGGTGAAGGTGGGGTGTAACGAACATGGGGGTGAAACGAACAGTGTCCATAATTTCTGCCCTATCAATAATAAAATAGTTTCCCCAACACCTCAAAGAAGAAAACGGAGCACTTGAGGATGACGGGAAACTATTGTATACATTGCGACGGACAGAGTTTTCAGGTCAGTTTTTCTATTTTTTAGGTGATCGATGTAATATTTCGCGTTCTAATATAGTGCTTCTTGACTGTGAAAACGTGCTGATTCTAGTGGTGTGATGCTTAATAGTGAAATGTACTTAGCTGCAATGATATCTGGTGAGAAAGGCTTCCATTCAGACATTTCATTCATCATCATGCATGTGTAAACATTGATGACACGAAGGGGGTGTAGCGATGGGGTGCATACCAAACTGTTCGGTACACCACAAATTTAAATGGCGTTTAAAGACCAAAAAAAAAAAAAATCCAAATAATACAAAAAGTACTTGGTTGTGTTGAGCTGGAGTTAGAAGAAGGGAAGAATGTCGGATGTAAGGTGTTTTATGTTGGTAAAATCATAAGTTGTGACAGTATGGAATATAATATTTCTTTCTTGAGAATGTGCTCTAAAATTGGCAAGAAAGACACTTTCAACATATATTTTATTTGAGATCACCAGTTTTTACAATCTCACTATGCATTTTAATAGTGAAAAGGGTGGTGTTTCGATCACTCCCATGCATTGTTCGGACCACCCCATATGGTGGGTATGGTCCGAACAAGGGGTACCCTTTATTAAAAAAATCAATAAGTTGACCTTAACTACTACTTACACGATTTGTAAAAATCACCGTGATAGGCCTTGACCCACAGTTTATTGTGATATAACTATTTTTCCATAAAGTTTGTTACCTGATATTTGGTGAATATTTTATCCACTAATAGTTCGTTACATCCCCACCTCACCCTACAGCTCCAATTTCCTTATAGCCTGAAACTCGCAAGTGGGCTATTAACCCTCTGACTTCCATATGAGGCCCGCAGTGCAACAAGGGACGAATATAACATACAAAAAGTGTCGGAAAACATCGTCAAAGTTTGAGAACTTTTGAGAACTTTTAATAACCATGATTTTTTTGTTATTAGGTCTACAAAGTTAAATTTTACACCAGTATGGCCACCCTCATTAAGGTGAGTAAGGCGTCCGGCAATAGATAGGTAGATGGATAGATTTTATTTATTTTTTATTTATTTTTTATTTATTTATTTGCTAGACGCCGTAATTCCTGTGAAGGGGTGGCCATGAACATTAGGCGTTTGTCACAAATCGCTAGGTCAAGTTGCCCGGGCTTGACATCTACCAATAACATTTTGACGGAGCGGGTTTGACCTCCCGACCCTTTGATCAGCAGCTGACACTTTACTGACTATGTCACGGCTCGTGACTAGTATTTTTTTAGTTTCCTCGCTAGACCTTCATCAAGCATAAAAAAATACTCCCTAGACCCTCCTTCAAAATAAATTTGAAATTTTTTTTACAAAAAATTTCAGTCTGAAAGCTGGTTTCTCTTAAATTACAGGAGTTTGCTAGAAACTCCACCTTGGATGATTCCGGTGCTATTCCTCCCTCTCCGCCCTCCTCTCTCTTATTTATGCCTAATATCCTAATCTCTTCTAAAGATGTACTTTCTACCCTCTCTGGGCTTAACACTAATAAGGTGTACGGTCCGGACGGTGTTGCTCCTGTTGTTCTCAAAAACTGTGCTTCCGTGCTGACTCCCTGCCTAGGCAAACTCTTTCGCCTCTGTCTATCCTCTAACGTCTTCCCTTCATGCTGGAAGTTTGCTCACATTCAACCTGTCCCAAAGAAGGGTGACTGCTCTCAACCCTCCAACTATCGTCCAATTGCTCTCATCTCTTGTCTTTCTAAAGTTTTTGACACTATTCTTGCTTCCAAATTTCTTAAGCATTTCTCTTCTCATAATCTGCTCTCAGATCACCAGTATGGCTTCCTTAACCTAAGAAGTGCGCATGGGGGGTATGAGACACCACACTCCTGTGCTGACGTATTTGAGCTGTTCCCATCACTAACATCGTTATTTTACCATAAATAGCATTAATACTTATCCATATGCGCCTATTATAGGTTGATTATAAAGGTATTAACCTGTTACAACAATAAAACAAAAAGAAACAGCGTTTGGATGGTCAAAATCGGCGATACAGGCCGGGAGTTACATAATGTATGGCTGAGGCAACCTCCCTTCCCGCCACTTTTCCCCACGTCTGGAGAGAGTGTCGATCGATACTCTCTCTCTCTCTCTTGCACTCGCTTGCTAACAGTGATGACAATGCCCTGCTTGCAGCTCGCTAATGTTAGCACGAAAATATACCACAGAATAAGGGAATAACAGGGAAAATAGGTGATAACTGAAGGAGGGGAGGAAAGTGGGGAAGGAGGGGAAGTGGAGGAGTGATATTTGGCATGGCCCAGGGGCAATAAAAAAACAAAAAAACAAAAATTGTTTTGGGGTGTTTTAAATGGATTTTTTAATAGCCTTACTCTTAAGAGTCTTCCCGCAGTCTGCCGGGGGAACTCTTAAGAGTCTTCCCGCAGTTCCCGGGTTAAGGGTCGCTCTACTGGTGATCTTCTTTCATATTCTACTAACTCTTGGTCATCCTCCTTTCGGGACTTCGGTGAGACTTTTTCTATTGCACTAGACATATCGAAAGCTTTCGATAGAGTCTGGCATAAATCTTTAATTTCTAAACTACCCTCCTTCGGTTTCTATCCCTCCATCTGTGCCTTTGTCTCTAATTTCCTTTCCGGCCGTTCCATAGCCGCGGTTGTGGACGGCCATTGTTCACTTCCTCACCCTATAAACTCCGGTGTTCCTCAGGGCTCTGTCCTATCTCCTATTCTCTTTCTAATTTATATAAATGATCTCCTTAACTGTACCTTAATTCCCATCCATTCATACACAGACGACTCAACCTTACACTACTCCATTAGTTTTTCAGAACGCCCCAGCCAGCAATCCCTCAACGACAAACGTAATGAAGCCATAGAACTCTTAAATTCTGATCTAAATACTATTTCCAATTGGGGCAGAGAAAACCTTGTTAACTTTAATGCTTCCAAAACCCAATTTCTCCATCTATCTACCCGTCAGGATCTCCCAGCGGACTATCCCTTATTCTTCAACAATACAAAAATCAACCCTTCATCTTCTCTCAATATTCTTGGTGTCTCTTTTTCTTCTGCTCTCATTTGGAAGGACCATATTACCAGTCTTGCTAAGGTAGCCTCCCAGAAGCTGGGTGTGCATAGTGCGCCCTTGTATTGAGTATTGTTCACATGTGTGGAGAGGTTCCTCTCACACCGCTCTCCTAGATAAAGTTGAAAGGAAGGCCTTTCGTATCATTAACTCCCGTCCACTCACCAACTATCTGCAATCTCTCTCTCTCCGCCGCAATGTTGCATCTCTCTCACTATTCTATCGCTACTATAATAATCAATGTTCCTCAGAGCTACATACATACCTCCTTTACGTAGGGCACGTGGTACCCGTCTTGCAACTCAATCCCACCCCTACTCTGTGCAACTCTCCAACCCAAGAGTGAAACGTTACTCTCAAACTTTCTTCTACTCAACAGCTGAGCTCTGGAACTATCTCCCAGAATCAGTCTTTCCCTCTTCCTATGACTTAAATTTCTTCAAACTCCGTGTGTCCAGGCATTTTGGCTCGAACGTCCCTTGATTTTGGCCCTGTCACACTTTCAACTATGGGGGAGGCACTCGCTATAGGCAGTTATGCCTTTTGCCTCCCTCAATCACATAGAAAAAATAAAAAAGAATAAAAAAAGGCTTGCTATCGGTCACCAGGACAAAATGTACACCTAAATGGGATGAAAGGTCTTGATATTGATATAGAAACGGGATGAAAGGTTTTAAAATCGCCAAACTAATGGGGCGAATGTCTTGAAATCTGAAAACTAATGGGGCTAAACACGCGTAAGAATGGGGACCAGAAAAACTCCCCATCTCCCCTACAGACCAGACTAGAGACCTTGTACAGTTGCCCAAATAAGTGATGTCGCGGCACCAAGTATATTTCGATCAATAATTGGTATCGGCACTATCTAAGCATTAATTCATCATTTCGAGGGAGATATACAAACATGTTCTGATCTTTACACACCCTATTCAACATCTGACAGACATAAATACAGCACACAGTGAGCAAAACGTAATGACAGCGGAGACACGACTTATTTGGCCAATGTACTAAGAGAGACCGGACACCTTCATCTGTGGCGGCCATTTTGGTGACTCGAGCATCAACGAACCCGGTTTTACTTTATTTTTGATCTTGTGGAATGTATGCCTCAAGACCAAACTCTCTATCCTGTACAATCGCGCTAATAAGTCATGTCTCGGCACCAAGTATGTTTTGATCAATAATTGGTATCAGCAATATCTAAGCTTCATTTCTTCATATCGAGTGAAATATAAAAACATGTTCCTACACTTTCCCACCCTATTCAACATCTGACAGACATTAATACAGCATAGAGCGAGCCAAATGTAATGACAGCTGGGACATGACTTATTAGCGCCACCGTATCAGTATTCCCAAATGTTTATTATGGGTTTATTGAGGGTATATCACCAAAGACCCAAACTATATATCCTGTACCAGTTTTGAAGTTGTTATTATTTTTGTTTTAAGGAGATAATCCCTTCTGTACCTGCACCGTTCTGTTAACTTCATTCTGGCTACTGTTAGATGATTTTATTCAGTTTAAAACTGGCCTCCATCAATATAAACAGGTTTCGAACTATCTCACTTAACCATTTTCTATCTATCTATCTATCTATTGCCTGACGCCGTGATCCCCGAAGGGGTGGCCACGAACGAACCGCCCCCATGCACCTCTGTCCCCAGTCAGTCGACGCCCCTCCCCCCAACCAGCACCGCCTTCGTTCATGTACTTCCTCACTCCATCCTTCCACCTCTCATTCGGTCTACCTCTCCCTCTCTGTCCCTCCACCTCGCTCTCGTACACCCTCTTAGTCATTCTAGAGGCGAACTCCCGTTGGAACTGTTTTATGCAGACGATTTAGTCCTAATAGCTGACAGTATGCAGGATGCTGAGGCCAAATTCAGAGAGTGGAGAGAGGGCATGGCGAGCAAGGGTTTAAGAGTCAATATTAACAAAACCAAGGTTATGCATTGTAGATTGAGACGAGGCAATGTGGAAAAGAGCGGTGCATACCCATGTGCAGTGTGTGGAAAGGGAGTGGGCGTTAACTCAATTCAATTTAGCATCTGTCGATGTTGGGTACACCATGGGAGTAAGCGCTGTAGTAGAATAAAGGGGCCCCTGCCGAAGGATAAGTCAGAAATAGAGAAATTTGAGTGTGTAGTGTGCAAAGGCGAGCTTGTGTTAAGTGATGATCCTGTGGCTGTGAATTTTGGAAATGAGTCTTTGGAGCTGGTGAACAAGTTTTGTTACCTAGGAGATACCATCTCTGCCGGTGGTGGAGCCGAGGCTGCCACTGTTGCTAGAATTAGGTGTGGCTGGGGGAAGTTCAGAGAATTGATGCCAATCCTGACCATGAAAAGAATGCCTCTCCCCCTGAAGGGAAAGGTGTATGCCTCATGTGTTAGAAGTGCAATGATGTATGCCTCAGAGACATGGGCCGTTAAAGTAGAGGATGTCAACAGAATGGAGCGTAATGAGATGAGAATGGTGAGATGGATGTGTGAGGCCAGGCTACAGGATAGAATAACAAATGTTGAGCTGAGGAGACGTTTACGTATAAAGAGTATTAGCGAGGTGATGCGTACAAGTAGACTGGGATGGTATGGACATGTGGAGAGAATGGATGAACAAAATTGGGTGAAAAAATGCAGGTCTGTGATTGTGGAGGGAGCTGCACCAAGGGGTGGACCGAGGAAGACCTGGGATCGGACTATACGGGCCGATCTCAAATCCAAGAACTTGACAAGTGAAGCAGCCCTTAACAGGGTTGCCTGGAACGCCGCCATTAGGACAAGAGACTGAAACTGCACTTATGTGTGGAACACTCAGTCTTTAAATTTTATGTATGTATGTATGTATGTTTCAATATGTTCCATATGGCCGAACCATCTCAAGTTGTTCCTTTTCACACCCTTTTTACTACCACAAATCCTTCTGAAACTGCGCATAATCATCTAATTATAGCTAGAATAAAAATATAAGACGTCGCCGGTACAGAAGGTTGATAAAAATGTTTGCATTATTGAGAGAAAGGTTTTATTTGTACCGCTGTTGATCATTATTATAATATGTGGTCTATCAAGTAATGATATTCATAATTTGAGGTTTGTCTTTGATTTCAACCCTTAACCCTTCCTGCCCGGGTGTCATTTTAAAATGACACCACGGCTGAGGGGCCGGAGCCCGGGTGTAATTTTAAAATCTGTATGCTTGAAAGCGTGCTTTGAATTCCGCGCGGTGAAAACTTCCTTTGCAGGGGCGATCGCAGCGCCACCAAGCCTCAACTATTACTGTTATCAGTCCGTACGTGCCCGCCATAGCGAGATATAGCGAAAAAAAATCTTCCGACACGTCCGATTCCCTACAACCTCCTGCGCGGGGCGCTAGCTACGTCGACGCCTGTTGCAAGCGAGAAAAAGCCTGAACGTAAGAAAGTGAAACTTTTATTGAGTGATAGTGCTATTGAGAGAGAACTTTTGGCGATTTTGACTGAAGAAAGCAGTGGCGAAAGCTTGATAGACAAAGAAATATTCATTAGTGAGAGTGAAGATGATGATTTTGTGGGCTTTGAGGGTGATGATAATGTCGATTTGTTTGAGGGAGCAGACTGTAGTGAGTCCCCTGATATAGAAGTGGTGAAGGAAGGTGAAATTGAACTTCCTATTGTGCTTGAGGCTAGGCCTACCCCGTCGCCATCTTTGCTTGGTCAGCCTAGGCCTACCCCGGGAACTTCCCCCTTGCCTGCTTGTACGCCCTTGAAATTGGGCAAATACTTCTACAAGAAGACTAGTGAAAAGTGCGGCCAAAAAAGCACGCAGGGCGGCAGAGGAAGCAAGGGAAGGCAAAAGTGATAGTGATAGTAACAATGACGCCGACTCTGCTCTAACGACCACCCGTATTCCTTTGTCCCGACGCCTTGACCCGGGACGCCGCGCGGGTCACCTACAGCCCTCTACTTCATCTCCCTCACAATGAGCAAAGGGCCTCTTCAAGTGGTACTAGTGGTGCGGCATGGTAGCAAGGGAAACAGTAAGGGTGTGAAAGATAAGAATGGGAGAATGCTAGCCGAGAAGCAAGAGAGAGTCGAAAGATGGAGGGAGTACTTCAATGAGTTGCTAAATGTAAGGAATGAAGCGCCAGCAAACATAGTTGGATCGGGTATGGGAGGGAGAAGAGGAGAAGTAGTGGAGGAGGAGGTGGGAATCAGGTCAGAAGTGTGGGAAGCCATGAAAAGAGTGAAGTTGGGGAAAGCACCAGGAACAGATGGAGTGTGTGGGGAAATGTTGAGGTATGGTGGTGAGATAGTGATCGAATGGGTATGGAAAATGTGCAAACTAGCATGGGAGAAGGGTAGTGCACCTGATGACGGGAAGACTGGCATAATAGTCCCCCTATATAAGGGCAAAGGGGAAAGAGGAGTGTGTGGTAACCACCGAGGAATAGGTCTTTTAAGCGTAGTAGGGAAGGTATACAGTAGGGTAGTGATTGAGAGAGTGAGAGTGAGAACGGAGAAATGGATAGGAGATGAGCAGGGAAGTTTTAGGAAGGGAAGAGGATGTGTAGATCAGATTTTTACCCTGAATTGCGTTGTAGAGAAATATCTGGAGAAGCAACAAAAGGTGTATGTTGCCTTTATGGACTTGGAGAAGGCCTATGACAGAGTGGATAGAGAAGGCATGTGGAAAGTACTTAGAATATACGGAGTAGATGGCAAGTTGCTGAAAGCAGTGAAGAGCATGTATGAGGGTGCAAAGGCGGCAGTACATGTGGAGAATGAGCAGAGCGAGTTCTTTGACCTGAATGTTGGGTTGAAACGGGTGTGTGATGGCCCCGTGGTTGTTTACTGTACTGTATATATGGATGGAGTCATGAAAGAAATACAAGGAAGAGCAGTGGATGTTGGTGTAATGCTGATAAGGGAGAGAAATGAGTGGAAACTGCCTATACTGCTGTTTGCTGATGATACAGTTCTGATGAGCGATAATGAATGGGAGTTGCAGGGTCTGGCAAATGAGTTTGGAACAGTGTGCGAAAAACGGAATGTGAAGGTAAATGCGGGGAAGAGCAAGGTTATGGTCTTCGAAAGGGGTGAAGTCACAGAGTGTGAGGTGAAGTTGAACGGTCTGGCTATGGAGATCGTCAGCTCTTTTAAGTATCTGGGCAGTGTGTTGAGTAAAGATGGTACAATGGATGAAGAAGTGCGGGAGAGGGTGCAACAGGGGAAGAGGGTTGTAGGAACGCTGAAAGCAGTAACAAGAAATAGGGTGGTCAGTATGGAAGTGAAGAAGTCCTTGCATGACAGTGTGGTAATCCCGACACTGACTTACGGAAGTGAAGCATGGACGTTTGAGAAGAGACTCGGACCAAGAGTGAGAGCGGTGGAAATGAGTTACTTGAGAAGTGCGTGCAGAGTTACATGGAGGGATAGACAGACGAATGAGGAAGTAAGAAGGAGGTGTGGTGTGGAGGTAGATGTGATGGAAAGTGTGAAAAGGAACACCTTGAGATGGTTCGGCCATATGGAACGTATGGGAAGCGAGAGAATGACTAAGAAGGTGTACGAGAGCGAGGTGGAAGGACAAAGAGGGAGAGGTAGACCGAAAGAGAGGTGGAAGGATGGAGTGAGGAAGTATATGGATGAAGGCGGTGCTGGTTGGGAGGAGGGGCGTCGACTGACTGGGGGCGGTTCGTTCGTGGCCACCCCTTCGGGGATCACGGTGTCAGGCAATAGATAGATAGATAGATGGTTGACCTTAAAAAGATTAAAATTATGTAACAATTTACTTGCCTCAAAACCTCTGTCTACTAAGAGTCGGCCTTCGGCCGGGACATTTTTCTACTGAAAAATGTACAAATGAATCTAGAGGGGTGATCTAATGGATGTTTTTTAAAGTTTGATGGAGGTCAAGGGAGGAAACTAAATGAATAATAAATATATGAAATAATCGACCGAAAAGTATACCCTTCCCCCCTTAAACCCACAATCTGTACAGAGCAGAGACCCTTCCTCAACTTGTAAAATATTCTGATGGTAGCCAGGATAGAATTACAACGAGCCCATCGCAGTGAAAAGGGCCCACCTCGTTTGTTTCTCTCTCTCGCTTTCTCTCTGTCTCTGGGTTGTATCCATTCGGCCCCATTCAGCCTACTGTTTTAAAACGTTTATCCCCATCTATGAATAAACAAATTACTGGCGAGCGGTAGCGAGCCAGCATATTTAATAATATGTTTTTGACAGCAGGCTAAATTTGGACATTTTTTCGATGGAAAAAGTTGTCCGGCAAAGCCGGATATCTCCATACAATGCTGGCTCGCTATCGCTCGCCAGGAAGAAATCAACACCTGGATGGGGATTAACGTCTTAAAACAGTAGGCTGAATGGGGCCGAATGGATACAAGCCAGAGAGAGAGAGAGAAAGGGAGAGCAAAAGAACAGGTCTTCCCCCCTTAACCCGTGGAGCCCCGGCTAGTTTTGTAATGTTTGCGCACCAGAACCCGGCCGGTTTTCAAAAAATGGTTTTATTCCAGAAACAATAGCGAATGGGTTAGGAATGAAGGAAAAACCACGAAAAACCGCTCAAAAAGCTTAAAAAATGGTCCTACAGAGCCCCCGAAAACGGATTTTATAAGAGTAAAAAATTGAAGGCAATTATCCCAAAAAAACAGGTTATTGCGCGCTCGCGCACACGCACGTGGACTTTGAGAGTTTTCAACCATCGGCACGGTTGCGTGGGATGCGTACACAGTTCCCATACAAATCTGAGCCCTCTTGAGTGGCTACACCTGAGGTTACGGTCGGCGCAATTAGGGTGACGCACCAGGCGCGTCTCTGGGGCTGTGCGTTACATACATCGCCGACGCGTCAGGCGCGTCGCTGGGGCTGTACGGGTTAAAAGATGTTTTTTAGTAGGGGAATCATTATCATGAAAACATGTCAAAATACTAGAAATAAGCGGTATCGATAATAAGCGGTATCGATAATAAGCGGTATCGATAATAAGCGGTATCGATAATAAGCGGTATCGATAATAAGCGGTATCGATAATAAGCGGTATCGATAATAAGCGGTATGGATAATAAGCGGTATGGATAATAAGCGGTATCGATAATAAGCGGTATGGATAATAAGCGGTATGGATAATAAGCGGTATGGATAATAAGCGGTATGGATAATAAGCGGTATGGATAATAAGCGGTATCGATAATAAGCGGTATCGATAATAAGCGGTATCGATAATAAGCGGTATCGATAATAAGCGGTATGGATAATAAGCGGTATGGATAATAAGCGGTATGGATAATAAGCGGTATGGATAATAAGCGGTATGGATAATAAGCGGTATGGATAATAAGCGGTATGGATAATAAGCGGTATGGATATTAAGCGGTATGGATAATAAGCGGTATCGATAATAAGCGGTATCGATAATAAGCGGTATCGATAATAAGCGGTATCGATAATAAGCGGTATCGATAATAAGCGGTATCGATAATAAGCGGTATCGATAATAAGCGGTATCGATAATAAGCGGTATCGATAATAAGCGGTATCGATAATAAGCGGTATCGATAATAAGCGGTATCGATAATAAGCGGTATCGATAATAAGCGGTATCGATAATAAGCGGTATCGATAATAAGCGGTATCGATAATAAGCGGTATCGATAATAAGCGGTATCGATAATAAGCGGTATCGATAATAAGCGGTATCGATAATAAGCGGTATGGATAATAAGCGGTATGGATAATAAGCGGTATGGATAATAAGCGGTATGGATAATAAGCGGTATGGATAATAAGCGGTATGGATAATAAGCGGTATGGATAATAAGCGGTATCGATAATAAGCGGTATCGATAATAAGCGGTATCGATAATAAGCGGTATCGATAATAAGCGGTATCGATAATAAGCGGTATCGATAATAAGCGGTATCGATAATAAGCGGTATCGATAATAAGCGGTATCGATAATAAGCGGTATCGATAATAAGCGGTATCGATAATAAGCGGTATGGATAATTAATGAGCAATAATCTCTTCACCCCTTGTTTGTGTTGGCGAGCAACGAAGGTGTCAAACCACCGATTTTTCCGGCAAGTTTTACGAGTAATTGACCACTTGGGATTTTCAGGCTATAAGGAAGTTGGAGCCGTAAACATCGATATTAAACATGCTGTACATACAATAATAATAATGTAGGTTTCTGATGGATAAATGGTATGTTGAATTGGGTTTTATGTATTATTATGTTCTCTCCACCAACCAACTCTACTCCTAAAATCGATTAATAAAATTAACAACCACATGTGGCAGTCCGGGGATTCGAACCCAGGACGCTCACACCGAAAATCAACACACTATGCACTGCATAAGGGGAGGTGTGGTGGAGTGGTCTTGCCACTGGCCTGGTAATCCAAAGGTCCCGGGTTCAAATCCCGATGTATCAATGGGAAGATATTATTGGGATGGAATTTGTGCTGTACCTGGTATCAGTGCATTACCACAAGCCCACCGAAACGTCAATAAAATACCCTCATTGTTCCCTGATTAAATAGCACTGTATGAATATTCCCATATTCAAAATATGCTATAGGGGTGCAATGCCTGGTGAGTTATCTGCTCAACAGGTGGCGTTGTGTGTGTGTAAGTGTGAGAGTCCGAGTGTAGGGGGTGAGACAGTGAAGCACGGGAATGAGGTGGCTTCAGAGATGGGGTCGTTTCGGGCCATGAGTGAGCACCGTGCCTCATGTGAAGGCAAGATGGCAGGTGCTCGTTGTACTCTACGTGCTTCACATGTCTCACTCCCTATACTGGAACAAGACCTCACGGGCTTCACTGTTCATTGTAAAGCGGTGAATGTTAAGGCTCTCAGCCATGCCCGAGAGGAAGTAAGTTGGAATATAGAAAAAAAAAAAAAAAACGAAGACAGTTAAAGAATACTGCACAAGCCTACGATTTATTATGCAGTTTCGAATCCTGCATACCAATCTTAGCATGTACAATATCCCAACTGCACTATCGGAGGCTATTTTAAGAATGTACTACGACCGTATTTTAGCTGGTAATTCTGCTAAATATCGTTGTCTACGGCTCCAACTTCCTTATAGTACGAAACTCGCAAGTCGGCAATTGTAGTATGGGAGCTTCAAATATTAACCCCTTCAGTAATGGGACTAAACACGAGGGAGAAGGGGGACCAGAAAACAGGCCCATTTTTCCTTAAGGGAACCCACCTCGCTTTTGTTTTCTCTTCCTCTCCCTCTCTCTATGGCTTGTATCCATTCGGCCCCATTCAGCCTACTGTTTTAAGACGTTTACCCCCATCCAGGTGTCAATATTTTCCTGGCGAGCGGTAGCGAGCCAGCATATATATATATATATATTTTTTTTTTACAGCAAGCTAAATTTTTAAATTTTTCGATAGAAACATTTCTCCGGCGAAGCCAGATTTCTCCATACAATCCTGGCTCGCTATCGCTCGCCAGGAAGACATCGACACCTGGATGGGGATAACAGTCTTAAAACAGTTGGGTGAATGGGGCCGAATGGATACAAGCCAGGGAAAGAGAGAAAAGGAGAGAAAGATACAAAGAAGCCGGTGACCCCCCCTTAATCTTATTGGTCTTTTGTCTTTCTACTTCCTTTGTCATGGAATTTGCTTGCTTCATCGACATTCAAACAATTGACCACTTGCGAGTTTCAGGCTATAAGGAAGTTGGAGTTGTAGACATTGATATTTAGCAGAATTACCAGCTAAAATGCGGTTGTAGTACATTTATAAATACATACAACTAAATTCAATGCGGTTGTAGTGCATTTATAAATACATACAACTAAATTCAATGCGGTTGTAGTGCATTTATAAATACATACAACTAAATTCAATGCGGTTGTAGTGCATTTATAAATACATACAACTAAATTCAACATTTGTTTTATCCATTAGACATCTATTATATTGTTGTATTTCTGGGCAGGGGGCTAGGAATCCTCCTCCCCTTGTATAATTCTCCTACTTGACGAGACAGAGAAGGGCAAGGGAGCGCGAAAGTGGTCCCAGACCCTGAGAATAGGAATTTAAAATGTTTCTGTTCGGGCTGTGTCTCGTGTCGGCCACCCCCAGCAATGGGGTATGTGCCTGAGTATTATACATACATACATACATACATATACATCGATTTTTACAGCACTAACTTCCTTATAGCCTGAAACTCGCCAGTGGTCAATTACCGTCTGTTTTACATCAATAATCTTCTTTTGCATAGTTGTTCCGATTATTTTGGTTTATTTTCTATAAGGTGTAACAGTTAGTGCGTTCTGCTCGAAACCGAAAGTTCCCGGGTTCGATTCCCGGGCAGCGAGAGAAAGATGGGCCGCAAGGTCTGTGTAGTCTTTGTATCTATGTAACACTGCGTAATATATCCCTCCCTCTCTATCTATCTACCTATCTCTCTCTCTCTCCTCGCACCCGATGGCTCTGTTTGGCAAGCAGTACATTGCAATTTGCACTATACTAAGTAGACTTTTGAGAGGTCCCAAAAGGAGAGACTATAATAACTTACATAATATACAGTTGCTCTTGTGTACAGTCGCGCTAATAAGTCATGGCGCGACACCAAGTAGGCCTATGTGTTGATCAATAATTGGTATCAGCCATATCTAAGCTTCATTTCTTCATATCGAGTGAAATATATATACATTTTCCTACACTTACTCACCCTATTCCAGCAATTAACAGGTTCTAAGTATCTCTCTTAACCCTTTATACTAGAACAATAATGAATACATGCAAAAATCGCCCAAAAAGTGAACCATCTCCATTTAAGCTGGCTACTATATAGACGAAATTATTCAGTTTAAAAAAGGGCCTCCAGAAATTAACAGACTTGGAATCATTTCCCTTAACTCTTTTCACTACCACAGATCCTTCTTAAACTGCACACAATCGTTTACAAATAGCTACCATAAAACCGAAAATACGTCGCCGGTAAAGAAGGGGTTAAATATTAGGTAAACACATTAACCCCTTCTGTACCGTCTTTTACATTTTATTCCTGCTATATTTAGACCATGTTGTGCAGTATAAGAAGGGGTTAAATATTAGGTAAACACATTAACCCCTTCTGTACCGTCTTTTACATTTTATTCCTGTTATATTTAGACCATGTTGTGCAGTTTAAGAAGGGAGTGCTTTTCTAAGCTTGATGGAGGTCTAGCGAGGAAACTAAAGAATAAATGAATACATGTAATTATAGATAAAACAAAACTAGCACCACCCCCTTAACCCTTTGAGTACCAGCGACGTGTTTTATATTGTATTTTAGCTATAGCCTATTTAGACGATAGTAGGCTATGCAGCTTAGGATCTGTGGGTGTTCAGAGGGTTGGTTGAGATAGTTTGAAGCCTTACATTTAGGAGCTTGATCGTTTGGTGGTTCATATTGGGTCAGGAGTTATGGCTTAGATTTTTTTTTTTTTTTTCCAACTTACTTCCTCTCGGGCATGGCTGAGAGCCTTAACATTCACCGCTTTACAATGAACAGTGAAGCCCGTGAGGTTTTGTTCCAGTCTAGGGAGTGAGACATGTGAAGCACGTAGAGTACAACGAGCACCTGCCATCTTGCCTTCACATGAGGCACGGTGCTCACTCATGTCCCGAAACGACCCCATCTCTGAAGCACCTCGTTCCCGTGCTTCACTGTCTCACCCCCTACACTCGGACTCTCACACTTACACACACACAACGCCACCTGTTGAGCAGATAACTCACCAGGCATTGCACCCCTATAGCATCTTTTGAATATGGGAATATTCATACAGTGCTATTTAATCAGGGAACAATGAGGGTATTTTATTGACGTTTCGGTGGGCTTGTGGTAATGCACTGATACCAGGTACAGCACAAATTCCATCCCAATAATATCTTCCCATTGATACATCGGGATTTGAACCCGGGACCTTTGGATTACCAGGCCAGTGGCAAGACCACTCCACCACACCTTATTAGAGAGAGAGAGAGAGTGTGTGTGTGTGCGTCCCAGCTGTTGATGAAAGCGATTCTCTTATAGCTGGACGTACTTCCATTCTTTACGGAGAGAGAGAGAGAGAGAGAATAAGAAGTAGAATCAACACACGCCGTTTTCTCTAATTGGCCATTCCCCCATTCTCTATAGGTAAACAAACTAGAGACCGAGTACCTCACCAGATAGCGCCACCTCTCTCCTTTGTTTGTCCATCACCTAGTCGACAGGGTTACCAAATCAAGTCCGCTAGATAGTTAGTAAATGTCGACGATCGCTATAATAAAAGCCCAATCTCTACAATATCGCTCCAAAAGGTTTCAAATCTACAAAATATCGCTAGAATAATGCCACAATCTCTACAATATCGCTCCAAAATTATTCAAATATACAGAATATCGCTAAAATGTATGTAGCTAAATGTAAAAAGGTGCCTCTAGGAGTCTAGATCGAAGTATATACCTCTTAGATCTAGCGGCAAAATAGCTAAATTGACAACACTGCTCCTAGACCTCTTAGTCGCCTCGTGTCTCTCGCGAGTGAAGGGTGTGGTGGTCTGTGCTGTGTTCATTAATAAAGCTATTCGACCGTTTATTCTGGCTATCATTAGACGATTGCATGCAGCTTGGGAAGGCTCTGTGGGCATTATAAGGGTAATAACTATCTCTCCATTAACCTCCGTCTCATAACAGAAGAAAACAGAAAAGAAATAGGCCTAGGCTACGTTATCGGATCTTGAAAGAGTTAATATATCGGACTAAATATCATATCGTGTTTTTTGAGATACTTAATAACTAATTGACACTTGACTATATACCACTTGTGTTAATGAAAGTGAAAACCGTATATATTTCCACTGAACTAACTACCCCTGACGATTGTTGGAGTGGTTGGGATATTCTTTACCTCAATTTAATGACTGTAGCCTAATTAATTAGTGACTAAAATAATTCCCTACCGCACGAACACTATTATTTAAGTGGCCTAGCCTAAATGACGTTCAAAGTGAGGAAGTGAGGAAAAGTGTGCGCAAACTACTGAAGGGCAAACAAGGCTACGGAGACCAGCTGATTGGACGGTAGGTTGTTGATTAGCGGCATAGCCTACTATTACTGTATATCTATTTATCATATCTCTCTCTCTCTCTCTCTCTCTCGTGCCAGACGTCATGATCCTGAAAGGGATAGCCACGAATGAACGGCCCCCACGCACCTCTGTCCCCCTCAGCCGACGCCCCTCCTCCCATCCAACACCACTTTCACGCATATACTTCTCAACTCCATCCTTCCACCTCTCTTATTTATTTATTGTTTATTGGTGACATATATCTACCTAATCCTAATGTATGGTTTTGAAGTCGTGTTTAAGGGGGGATGGGCGTATTTATTTGCTCATTTATGTATCTCTCCTATGTTTTTTTAGTTTCCTCCGTAGACCTCCATCAAGCTTATAAAAACACCCACCCAAGACCCTCCTTAACGATAAACGTGGAATGTCTTCGGGAATAATATAGACATATAGTTTCCTTTTCCCTGGACTAAGTAAGGCGTTAGTAGCACTACACAGTGGAGAGGTAGGCTATCCCCTACACCTCCTTCCCTCGTTGTTCCCATACCCCCACCTAAACCCTCCCATTTTCTCTCAGAACATTTGGTAATTATACAGGAGACGCAACAATATAGCCTACAGTAGGTAACAAATTTCGATAATCTTCAAGGACACTACATCCGCCTTATTAGAAACAATTTATTAGGGAAAATAGGCACCAATAGATTCGCCATATTTTTATCCATATAGTCCGCATGGAGGATTTTCGGGTTCAATGTTATTATAATACCACGAATTTTGTTGATATATTTGAAGATAAATATTGAATATGTATGCTCTAAAGATCATAAGAAAATTTGTTTTAACCCTCGGCAAAACCTAATAAAAAAGTATGGTACTAAAATATCTTTTTCGTAACAAGGTTGTCAATATGGTACTTCCAGTTATCGATAGCTCTAAAGATCATATGAAAATGTGTTAAACCCTCGGAAAAACCTAATATAAAAGTATGGTACTAAAATTTAATGTTTGTAACAAGGTTGTCAATACGGTACTTTCCCATTATCAATTTACAATCAGAGCTGAAAATTGCAGAGTAAACGCCGTAGACTTCATCGACTTTATTTCACCTTCGTATAATCGACAGCCAATTTTTTCGGTTATACTGATGTTTTGGACCGACAGTTAGCTCATCGATCTGTTTAGGCCTAATAGGTCCGTTAGAGCATAATTATACAGCATTGCTATATATGGCATTAAGAGCTGAAATGTATTATAAGGGAGAAAAAACAAAAACGCTAAAATACATGTATAGGCCTAGGCTACTGTAAAACAATAAGTTTTTCAGCCAGTACCCAACCAGCGGGGGTGTGGGGGCGGCACCCCCCACCCATATACTAGGTTAGGTTAGGTAAGGTTGTTAGGTTAGGCTAATAACCTAGAACATTAAAAAAAAAGTCTAACCTAACCAGCGAGGGTGTGGGGGCGGCAGCCCCCACCCATAATACTAGGATAGGTTAGGTAAGGTTGTTGGGTTAGGCTAATGTCTTCCCAAAGTTGACTATTTTTATAACATGAACTATTAGGCTACCCACTCCACCCCGTGAAATCCGAGCCAGCTTTCGTCAAAAGTTTGCCCGGGTATTCACAAAATTGGGTTGTATGGGTTTTCAATTTGGGAAAACCCGAGCCAAGTTTGGTATATATTAAGCAAACCACCCACCAATTTTCATGACAATTTTGAAATGTATGTTGGAATCCCTATAAACTGTACTTCATTTTTATGTAAGTTTGATAATTTGGAAAAATCGATTAAGGGAGAAAATTAACATTGAAAATGATGTGTAAAAAGTCTCCCATAAACGGCGGCCCGCTATGTTATTGTAATTTGCGGCCTAATTTCGTCTGTTAATTAACTTTCTCCTTAATTGGACCCCCTATGAAGTACAACAGATTATGATGACATAAGTGACGGGTGTTTAGAGGGGGCAGAGCTCCCCCTTCAACATATTACGTGTCCCACAGTAACTTCTATTATATAAACAACCCAAGAATTTTCACCATTTTTTTAAATTTCATTTAGGATGTAATATAACCTATACTCCATGTTAAAATAAGTGTCAACCCTCGAAAAATTCTATTAAGTGAGATACAGAACCTAGAACCTGTAACGATATTTGTCCAGTGTTTCCCACAGACGCCACCCCGCTAGGTCAGCCATGTTGATACTATAATTGAGGAGCGCTTTTATCGTAAATATTCGAATATAACGCCCTCTGCCTTTCTCTATGTGAACTAATGATCAACACGTCACTATGTTTCTGCCATATTATTGGTTATTTTTTTGTATACGTCACCATACGTCACGGTATTGAAGGAGTCACCCAATCATGGATCAATATATGGACAATTACGTAATTTTAGTCAGCCAATGAGTGCATTGAACTCCAGCCCACCGACAGGCAGCATGGTTTTAAATGTCAGTTGCAGGATGGCCAGTGTCTGTAGTGGTTGTGCACTTACCCCTGAACAATAATTATACAAATTTCTCAAAACAACCAGGCAGCCCTTAAGATACTTACAGACCACGGTATATTGCCTACAAGTGTTGAGTGTCCTAGGTGTGGACATCCTTGCCATTACCGGCCAGAAAAAGAGCACTGGCGGTGTACACACCATTATTACGAGGAGAAGTCCAGAACACGCCGTCACTGTCCCTTTGTTACATAAGGTTGGTTATTTTTATTATTATAGATGTAAACATTTATATAAAGTTTATTTGCACCTATAGTGTTTTTTCGGTATTATTCTAGCGTTACTTACACAGCGCACCCATCAATTTCTATGACTTCATTCCTATATATGTC
Source organism: Paralithodes platypus (assembly GCA_032716605.1). NCBI lineage: Eukaryota > Metazoa > Arthropoda > Malacostraca > Decapoda > Lithodidae > Paralithodes > Paralithodes platypus. Next base: position 39,132,047 of record CM064568.1, on the reverse strand, counting down.
AGTAGCGGCGGAAATGCATTAAAGCAATTATAGCTACCGGTACTGTAAAAAACAGAGCTCTCCCACACCCCATCCTGTATCCAATGGCGAAGAGTTGGCTGGCATTTTCTACATTTTCAGCTTTTATGAAGCCTAACAATTGTCCAATCCGAGCCAACTTTTGCCAAAACATGACTGTTTTTTTTCATTTTGGGGTTTTCTTAAGTTGAAAAACAAGAAAACCTGAGCCAACTTTTTTTTTTGCCACTTTCTGACTTTTATGAAGCTGAAAAATCTTAAAATCCGAGCCAACTTTTGCCAAAACTTGGCTCGGGTTTTTTCATTTTGGAGTTTTCTCAAGTTGAAAAACAACAAAACCCGAGCCAACTTTCATCATAAAAACCCTTATATCGCCTTTTTATGTCTTTAACCCCACATTTTCCCTGATCTTCATAGCCCTCCCCACTATCGGGCGCCGTGTCTTAAGATCGTTGGATAAAGGGGAAAACGATGTTTGTGGAGGTTGAAACTAATGCCAATCACTATATATTGATGCAAATAAACTAAAACTAAACAAAAAAATAATGAAAATAATTGGTGGGTGGTTTCCTTAATATTTTCCCCAAGGGTAGATACAAAGCACTATATTATTGTATTTTTACCCTTTTAGCCCCTCATTTTCCCTGAACTTCATAGCCCTCCCCACTAGTGGGGGGGCGTGTTTTTAGATTGTTGGATAATGGGTAAATACTCATTTCCGCTCCTCTTCAGTATAAAACAACAATATATCTGAAGGAAAAATTACAAAAAACAAAATAAAACTTACTGAAATCGCTGTCGGTCCAAAAAGTCAGGTTTACCATTTTTTCTTTTATTTACTAAGGGATTAGTACTCAACCAGCGGGGGTGTGGGGGCGGCAGCCCCCACCCATAATACTAGGTAAGGTTAGGTAAGGCTGTTAGGTTAGGTTAATGTCTTTTCGAATCACTATCGAGGGGCATGTCTCAACATCGATCGATAGGCCTAATGGGGAAAATAGGTATTCCCGAGATTTCTAATTAATTACAAACACTATATATTGATGCAAATGAAAAATTTTTTTTTATAAAAAACACTCGGAAAATTCGTGGTATTAAAATAAAAAAAATCCGATTTTCGTTATCAACAAATTGAAAAATACCCACTTGACCACTTCACAGACAAATACACCAAAAATCTAAGTCAAAGCGGGTGCAATAGGTAAGCATCAATAGGTAAGCAAGTGTGGGGGCAGCAGCCCCCACCTATAATACTAGGATAGGTTAGGTAAGGTTGTTAGGTTAGGCTAATGTCCTTTCAAAGGGGTATAGGCTAGTAAACACTAGGATAGCCTATACCCAGTCAGAGGTAAGAAGAAGAGTCCTGTAGTAGTCTCCTACTCTCCTTGAATGCTACCGTGGGGGGTAGTGGGGGAGGGCTAGTATAACTAGATTTAACATAACGCAGGTCGCCGCGGAACCCCCCCCCCCCTACCTCTCTTTACATAACCTAGTTCACACCCCCTCTTGCTAAACAAACTGGCATATTTTGTCATTACCATAACCTAACTTACCCATTTGACTTTCTTTTCATTTTGTTTTCTTTTCCCTCTCTTTCCCCTCCCCCGTTCTTCCCTCTCTTTCCCCTCCCCCGTTCTTCCCTCTCTTTCCCCTCCCCCGTTCCTCCCTCTCTCTCTCCTCCCCCTCCCTCCCTCTCTCTTTCCCCCTCCCTCCCTCTCTCTCTCTTTCCCACTTCCCCCCTCTCTCCCCACAGTCCTCCCTCTCTCTCGAACCCTTCCTCTCTCCTCCCTCTCTCTCGAACCATCCCTCTCTCCTCCCTCCCTCTCTCTCCTCCCCCTCCCTCCTCCCCCTCCCTCCCTCTCTCTCCTCCCCCTCCCTCCCTCTCTCTCCTCCCTTCCTCCCTCCCTCTCTCTCTCTCTCTCTCTCTCTCTCTCTCTCTCCTCCCCTTCCCTCTCTCTCTCCTCCCCTTCCTTCTCTCCCTCTCTCTCCTCCCCTTCCCTCTCTCTCTCCTCCCCTTCCCTCTCTCCCTTCCTCTTTCTCCTCCCCCTCCCTCTCTCCCTCCCCCCCCCCCCCCTCTCTCTCTCTCTCTCTCTCTCTCTCCACGAATTCACTAAACATTCCGGGCTGGGTAATATGACGCGGGTATTGGGCTGCGTGACTGGCCTCAACAAGTAGGCTAGGGCTCAGTCACCTATTCAAACAACAACAACAACAACAATAACAACAATTCTCCAACACCCGTCAGATGTATATACAGTATACAGTACACACACTCACTCACTCACTCACACTAAAGCCCCGTCCACACGATCGAGCAGTGTCTGGCGGGCTGTGCCCCATCACCGGGTAAAGTCTGTTGAACACGCTTTACTTGCGTTGTTGTCCACACGGCAGTGATTGGTCAGTCAAAGTCTGCCAGTGGTCATAGTAGTTGCTTGGCATGGCTGGGTCAGTGGGTCTGGTACGATCACCATGGTCCCCAACAACAATCACAGGACAGTTATATAACTTATAATATATCCAAGCAGATACCAATAGGAGAGAGTGTATATCGGCAGAAGCTTGACTGGAGGCAACACCTCATGTTTGTTTCAAATGGATACAGTTACACTTATTTGCAGTATACTACAAGATTATCCAAGCATAGTTTGTCTTGCATAATTCCTGAAACGAGTCCAACAATATACGAAGTACTCAAACAAGAGTACTTGCAATATTATTTTTATTAATCTCACCACCACACCCCCAATGAAATTAATTAACGTATATATGATCCACCGGGATTAGTTAGATTTGTAGTGAGACGACCCAACCTAAATTTACAAGACCGGGAAGGACACATACAGGAATGTCCATATTACATAAAAATATGCAGTCTTCCCTTTATTGTCACGGTGGTACTATACAGTCGGCGGTAATAATGCCATTGTCACGGTGGTACTATACAGTCGGCGGTAATAATGCCATTGTCACGGTGGTACTATACAGTCGGCGGTAATAATGCCATTGCCTCTACTGCCTCACCGTGACCCCCGACATTGATAGACTGGAGAATGTATTGTGTACAGAACGTGCACAATTGTGGCAAAACATGGCATACTGTTAACTCAGGTGGTTCACTTTTTGGGCCATTTTTGCATGTATTCATTATTTTTCTAGTTTCCTCCCTAGACCTCCATCAAATTTAAAAAAATAACATCAAATTAGATCCCCCTTTCTATATTAATTTGTACATTTTTCGGTAGAAAAATGTCTCGGCCGAAGGCCGTTTCTTCCAACATTACAGGCTCACTATCGTTCGCCAGGGAAAAAATCTACACCTAATTTTTTTTTTCTATGTGAATGAGGGAGACAAAAGGCATAACTGCCTGCAGCGAGTGCCTCTCCCAGATTTCAAAGAGTGACAGGGCCGAAATCAAGGGACGTTCGAGCTAAAATGCCTGGACACACGGAGTTTGAAGCAATTTAAGTCATAGGAAGAGGGAAAGACTGATTCTGGGAGAGAGTTCCAGAGCTCAGCAGTTGAATAGAAGAAAGTCTGAGAATAGCGTTTACTCTTGGGTTGGAGAGTTGCACAGAGTAGGGGTGGGATTGTGTTGCAAGGCGGGTACTACGTACCCTACGTAGAGGAGGTGGTATACACTGGGAAAGCTCTGAGGAACACCGATTATCGTAGTAGCGATAGAATAGTGAGAGAGATGCAACATTGCGGCGAAGAGAAAGAGATTGCAGAGGTCTAAATATTGACGAAGAAATGGGGCGAAAGGTCTTAAAATCGACTAACTAATGGGGCAAACATCTTAACATCTGAAAACTAATGAGGCTAAACATGAAGGAGAAAGTGATCCAGAAAACCGGCCCGTTCCCCTTTAATATCAAGGTACACAGTACTCCCCTCCTTCCACAGGCCCCCGTTATCCCCACTACCGGGCAGTGTCTGGTGATTTCGCTCAACTACGTGCACGGGCATAGGCCTATCCCTGGTTTGCCCGCGGAATTTGCCCCATATCGAACATTTCCCTTGTGCCCGATCGTGTGGACGGGGCTTAACGCTAACTAACTCTAACTGTCTCTGTCTCCCCCCCCCCTCTCTCTCTCTCTCTCTCTACTCTCCTCCTCTCCTCCTCTCCTCCTCTCTCTCTCTCTTAAGTTAAGTGTTTTTAAAGTGAGTTTAGTGTTTTTAAAGTGAGTTAAGTGTTTTTAAGTGAGTGAAGTGATCGTCACCATGCCTCGTGCCTGTACGAACTGCGCCGGTAGGTTTGGTGCTTCCATGTTTGCTCCTGCCGATCCACAAGTCTGCCGACTCTGCCAGCAACGAGAGGATTTGACAGCAAAATTGGATGAAGCCCACAACAAGATCAACGCCCTCACCAGGAAGCTGGAATCACTCCAAGAGTTTGTAACACTCAACATTGGAGTATCACTAACTCCAATTGTTTCAACTCCAGCATCCACCACCGCCCCAACGTCATCTGCCAACAATCCAACACCTGCAGTAGACACTGCAGCAGATGCTTCTGACGAACCTGAGCCGACATCAAACCAGGACAGCCGCCCTGTTCACCTTAGTCTCTCCCCCACTCCTCGTGCAAGAAGCCTGCTAGCACGAACAGTACCAGCCCCTCGCCCCCGTTCTAACCACTCCTCTCCCCGACCTGTACGTAGAGTCCCGCCACCACAGGTTTCCGGATTTACACCAGTGAGGAACGGTGCACGGCCAACGCAGAAAAGGTCTCATCTACCAGTCACAATGTCAAACAGATTTGAGATATTGGTAGAGATGGAAGACGAATCAGAAGAGACCAGGCTCGTTGGGGATTCCATCCTACGAGGACAGGTCGAAGAGTTCTGCGACAGAGTCCCAAATCAACGAAAAAGATTTTGCATCCCAGGAGCTGAACTGGACGACATTGTGGAAGCCTTCGAAGATACCACAAAGGATGCAAATGAAAATACCCTTTTTGTCATCCATGCTGGTTCAAATGACGTCCTGCGCACCAGATCCGAAGAGTTGATGGAGAAATATCGCAAGATGATCCAGCACTACAAAAACAAGTCAAGGAATATCATCATCTCAGGCATTCTCCCCAAGATCGATGCACCTGATAAATTCTACGACAAGGCCTTCAGCACAAATAGCCGACTAAAATATTTGTGTCTGAGGGAAGAAGTTGAATTCATCAACCTCTGGGACAACTTCTACAACCAGCCTACTCTGTTCCGCAAGGATGGCACTCATCTAAACCCTGTAGGTTCAGCACGCATGGGTCGTCTCCTACACGAAGCAGTCCGCAGCCATGGATCAAAAAATGCCATCAGAGAAGAAGCAGCAGTGACATAAATCATCCAACGCCAAGAAAAAAACAGAGGCAACCGAGGACCACCAGCAATAAGGACCGAAGACAGCGAGGACCGAGGACAGCCATGAACATAAATGTAGATCCGACAAGAACCAAAAATATTATTAAAGAGCGTTCCGTGAGTTCTAAAATAAAAAATTTAAAGGTTTTCTATGCAAACGCTCGTAGCATACGCAATAAATTTTCAGATTTAGAGGAGCTAGTGTTTACAGAAAATTATGATGTGATTGGCATAACAGAATCTTGGCTCAATACAGAAGATAGAGACTTTTTAGCAGAGTATTCACTTCCCGGTTATGTAATGTTTGAGAAAAGCCGAATAAATCGAAACGGAGGTGGCGTTTTACTTTATATCAAAGAAAGTCTTAACCCTACCCTCTTGTCAAAACCTCAAATTGTGAACGTCGACGCATCTTTTGTGCTAATAAAGAATAATAAAGGTACAAAAATAATACTTGCATTAATATACAGACCTCCAGCTCAATCAGTGCAAACTGACCGAGAAATTTATGAACAAATTGCAGATGTAAGTAACTCACAAGATACCGTAATTTTTGGCGACTTTAATTTACCTGTGACCAAGTGGGGCGATACTCTTACTTCACACTCCGGACATGACTTATATACGAACTTGCAAGAGAGTTCGCTTTATCAATTTGTTCGAACGCCGACCCGTGGTACTAACGTTCTTGACATTGTACTTGCAACAAAAGAAGAATTAATAGAGAATTTGAATGTTGGTGATGAATTCAGTAACAGCGACCATCGTACGATAACTTTCACTTTAAAGTTTACTAGTAACGAACCAAATAGTAGCATCGAAAAAGTCCCTAATTTCAAGAAAGCAAACTTCCATAAACTTAGAGCTATGTTTAAAGAAACTGACTGGAGCTTTTTAATTAACCATAATGACATAAATACATCTTGGAAGTTATTCGAAACCACTTACCTAAAAGCAGTGCAAGACTGCATACCATCGAAAATACGGCGTCCAGGCCATAATAATAAGCCCAAATGGTGGAATAAAGATATTTCAAACTGCCTGCTTTCTAAAAAATTTGCTAATGATAGATTAAAATCCTCACAAAATGACGAAGAACGGGTGAAATTTGTAGAGCTACGACGCACAGCCAAAAAGTTAATTAAGCAAAGTAAAAAGACCTTAGAGTTGCATATTGCGAATCAAAGTAAAACAAACCCGAAAGAATTCTATAGTTATATCAGAAAGAAAAAAGTAGTTACGGGTACCGGTACTTCAACTGTTGGACCGTTAGTCGATGAAGATGGAGAATACACCAAAGACGAAGTACAAATGAGTAATGCCCTCAATACCTTCTTTGCATCAGTTTTTACAACAGAAGACCTCAGTGATATCCCTACACCATCGCCGATTCAGATTGATAATTCAGATGTTCTAAGCAATATCACCGTTACAGAGAGAGAAGTATTGAATTGTTTAGATAAACTCAAGGTAAATAAAACGCCAGGACCTGATACAATCTCGCCTAGAGTTCTGAAGGAAGCTAAGGATGAGCTCTCCAAACCACTGACATTACTATTCAATAAATCCTTGCAGTCTGGAACTATGCCTGATCAGTGGAAGCTAGCCAACGTAACACCGATATTCAAAAAAGGCAGCAAATCCCTACCCAGTAACTACCGTCCAATTAGCTTAACCTCAGTTGTATGTAAAATGCTAGAAACGGTCATACGAGACAGACTCGTAAATCACTTAGAGGAAAATAACATACTTAAAGATACTCAACACGGGCTTTCGTAAAAAACGTTCCTGTTTAACAAACCTCTTAGACTTCTTCCACGATATCCTCAACCTCTACGATGAGAGTAAAGCTGTAGATATTATATACCTTGATTTTCAAAAGGCCTTTGACAAAGTTCCCCACAAACGTTTACTGCTAAAACTAAAAGCGCATGGAATACAAGACGGTGTGTTGAAATGGATAGAAAATTGGCTCAGCGACAGAAAGCAAAGAGTAGTCATAAACGGTAAGGCATCTAAATGGACCAATGTAAGTAGCGGGGTACCCCAGGGATCGGTACTAGGACCAATTCTCTTTCTAATTTACATCAACGACATAGATGAGGGCCTCACCTGTACAATCTCAAAATTTGCTGACGATACAAAAATTGCAAATAGCATACTCTCAAAAGAACAAGTTGACGATATGCAACACAATCTAGATAAATTGTCATGTTGGGCCCAAATTTGGCAAATGAGTTTCAATGCGGATAAATGTAAAGTACTACATATCGGATACCTAAATGAGAAAGCAAACTATTCGATGAATGGCACTCAGCTTAAGAATGTAAACAGAGAAACCGATCTGGGAGTAACAATATCGAGTAACCTAAAACCGAGTCAACAATGTTCAGAAGTTGTTAAGAAGGCAAACAAAATAATTGGCTTTATAGGCAGGTCATTTGAGCATAAATCCAAAGAAGTTATCCTAACCCTTTACAATTCCTTAGTCCGCCCTCTTCTGGAATACTGCGTTCAATCCTGGTGCCCTTATTACCAAAAAGATATAAACAAACTAGAACGAGTTCAACGTAGAGTTACCAAAATGATACCTAGCCTAAAGAACAAACCATACGAAGAGCGTCTTAGAGAATTAAATCTATTTCCTTTAACCCAGCGCAGATAAAGAGGTGACTTAATTCAAGTGTTCAAAATCATCAAAGGCATCGACAATATGAACTGTAGTAAGTACTTCACTATCGACCAATCTAATTACACGCGGGGAAACGGTTGCAAAATTATTGGTAAATCTTTTAACTCACACGAATCTAAGAATTTCTTCTTCAATCGAGTTGTCAACTTGTGGAATGGGCTTCCCCGAAACGTTATAGACTGCATCACCGTTGATTCATTTAAACTCCGCCTAGACAAATATCTCGCTTCAAACCCGCGACTGACTGCGTTTGTAAATGAATAACTTTATTTTATCCCCCCCTCAGTTACTAACCCATCTGTCCCCTACTAACTTCCTAATCCTGCCACGGACATTAGTTCCAGGGCAGTAATTCCCTTTCCAATGTTCCCTTACCCCCTCTAAACCACTGTTTGGACACTTGATCCTCAGTGTTTTGGAGGACAAGCAACCTAGAAGGGTCACTAGATCTGTTGTTGCTTGATTTCCTTTGTACTTTGTACTCCTTTGTACTCTCTCTCTCTCTCTCTCTTAGCTATCGACACCCTAAATGGCACGAAAGGTCTAGGTATTAACTATAGTAGGGACCGCCAGATCTGTACAGTCTGTGTATCTATGTAACTCTATGTAACTCTCATTCCAAGGTTAACTCAGATTGTAGATAAAGTTGAGATGACTCCCTAAGTTGCCTCCACTCTGTACTTAGCCCCCCAGATTACTAAACAATTAAGGGGAGATGGTTGTCTTTTCGGGACACCTTTCTCCCTCATGTTTACCCCTATTAGTTTTCAGATTTTAACCCTTTCACGCATTTATGACGCATAAGTTGCCAGATTAGCAATACAAAATAGAGTTCTCTCACTCTTGTAATTACCTCTCCAAAATTAGTTTTCTACCCACAGCTAACTCAAAAACAACTGCAGAGGTTGAAGTAACTAAACTAAAGGTTTCTAAATACTCCTGATGGTAACAAAGGCTTTAAAGTATCCACAATAGACTCAAAATAGCGTCATATGTCGGAGAGGGTTAAGATGTTTGCCCCATTAGTTTGTCGATTTTAAGACCTTTCGCCACATTTATTTGTCAATTTTAAGACCTTTCGTGCTATTTAGGTGTCGATTTTTTTTCCTGGAGAACGATAGTGAGCCTGTAATTTTGGAAGAACCGGCCTTCGGCCGGGAAATTTTTCTACCGAAAAATGTACAAATTAATCTACAAGGGGGATCTAATGGATTTCTTTTATTGAGGTCTAGGGAGGAAACTGGAAAAATAATGAATAAATAAAAAAAAAAAAATCGACCAAAAAGTGAACCATCCCCCCTTTAAAACATTCTCGGTAAACTTGGTTATTTTGTCCCTTCCCCTCCTTCCTTCCATACATCCCACCACCCTCCCTCCCTCCGACCCCCCCCCCCCCCCATCCTACCCACCACCCTCCTTTCCTACCACCTCTCTCCTTCCTTCCGACCTCCCCCATCGGAGGGGGGTCTCTCTTCTGCCATTCCAACCTCTGTAGAACCATTCCCATACGGAGATTTTGTTCTTTTAAAGTACCGGTACTCTCTGAAATCCTTGGAACACTCTCCGTTTTCTTTTTTAGTTGATATTCTTACCTCCCGTTTTTCCTGACTCGCACGCGCGAACACACAAACACACTTACACACACACCTTTCCTCACAAACAAACACATCATACACACAACACAGATATACTAATCAATTTCTCACACTCAAACCCACATATTCACATTGTGCTCTCCGTCATCCATATAGGCCTACTCTCTCTCTCTCTCTCTCTCTCTCTATTAAAGTTAAGTCCTAACCACCTCGCTTGGATCTTAAGTTTTGTGTAGTCAGTGTATCTAGGTTTCTCTCTCTCTCTCTCCCCCACCATTTATTTTTCCCCCTAAATTTCCCCAAAACCCAGTCAATCTCCCTAAACGGCCCGGTACCAGGTAATTTCCCACACATTCTCGAGTTTCTCTTGGCCTTTTGGGGGGTGGGACAGTGAGGAGGTGGGAGGTGTGGGAAGGGGGGGGGGGGATGGGGGAGAAGGAAGGTAGGAGGGAGGTCAAAGGTTGGAGAAAGGATAGGGGAGTGGTGGTGGGGGGGCCCCCCGGGGGGGGGGGGGGGAGCAGGGAAGAAGGAACGTGGAGGGAAGGGGGGGGGGGAAGGGAATGAACACAGTAGAGAAGAGGAGTAAAAGCGGGGGGGGGGGGGAGGGGAGGGTAGGAAAGGATAGGGGAGAGAGAGAGAGGAAAGAATACAGTAAGGGGGAGAAAGGAAAAGTAAGGGAGGAGGAGGAGGAGTGAGGGAAGGAGTACAAGTGGGGGAGAGAGGAGGAGTGGGGAGTAGGAAGGGAGGGAAGGGGGCAAGAGAAAGGAGGATTGGGAGGAGGAGGGGTGAGGGAGAGAGGGAGGAAAAGGAGTAAGGAAGGAGTACAAGAGGAGGAGTGAGGGAAGAGGAGGGGCGGCAATTCTCTCGTATATTTTGTAAGTTTTGTTAAGGAGAGTGCAGGGGGAATATCTTCTTTTTATGAGAGAGAGAGAGAGAGAGAGAGAGAGAGAGAGAGAGAGAGAGAGAGAGAGAGAGAGAGAGAGAGAGAAATTAGGAGTGAGATTGAGATTAAAAGTGTGGGAGAGAGAGAGAGAGAGAGATAGATAGATTTTTCATTGTTTTGACCATTTAACCACTTTGCAACCCGTAAGTTCTATGCCTTTGTATATTTAATGTTGATGACTATAAAATAAGGAACTCTTTCTCCAGTGCTATGACTAGTTTTTCAATTGACCACTTGCGTTTTTCGTTCTATAAGGAAGTTGGAGCTGTAGACATGGATATTTAGCAGAATTACCAGCTAAAATACGGTTGTAGTACATTCACAAATACATAGAACCCAATTCAATATACACTTTAGCCATCAGAAACCTACAGTTTTATTGTATTTCTATTTAATATCGATGTCTACAGCTCCAACTTCCTTATAGCCAGAAACTCGCAAGTGGTCAATTGTCAGCCTACAGAAAGAATGTAAGTGTTTTTGGCCAGTGCGTCCACGGGTCATATCCCTCACACATGCCCGACACAAAGAACAATAACTACCAGAGAGAGAAAGAGAGGAGAGAGAGAGAGGCGATGAGAGCGAGACGGGGGCGCGGTAGAGAGAGAGAGAGGAGAGAGAGAGAGATGAGAGATGAGAATTACGAGCTGGAAGAGAACAGCGGAACCCGGAGAACGAGCGGATTGGAGATTACGAGCGGGAGAGAGGAGAGTGAGATTGTTTGTGTGTGTGAGAGAGAGAGAGAAAGAGAAATTGAGTGAGATTGAGATTACGAGCGTAAGCGGGGGAGAGAGATTGAGAGAGAGAGAGAGAGAGAGAGTGAAATGGGGGGCGGGGGAGATTAAAAATGTGTAAACTCTATGGGAGGTGCTCCAGACAAAAATACTACAGGAGTGTTGTTTTCTTTTATATTTTTGTTGGTTTTCAGATTATAATGAAACCTCTCGGCCCAATAGTTTTGGCCCCCGAATTTATAAGACCTGTTTCGCCCCATTTTCTTTGTTAATATTAAGACTTTCGTGTCATTTAGGGAGGTGTCGATTTTTTTTTTTCCGGGCGAGTGATAGCTTGCCTTTATTTAGCGAGAAAACCAGCAGCCTTCGGCCCGGAACATTTTTCTATCGAACAAATGTGCAAAATTATCTTAGAGGAGAGGGTCTTGGGCGTGTGTGTGTGTGTGGGGCGAGCGTTAAAGCTTGATGTGAGGTTCTAAGGGTGTCGTGTGTGTGTGTGTGTTGGGGGGGGGTGTTGTTTAAGCTTGATGGAGGTCCTAGGGTGTGTTTGGTGTGTGGGGGGGGGGTTAAGCTTGATGGATGTCTAGGGTGTGTGTTTTGTGGGGGGGGTGGGGTGTTTAAGACGCTTGATGAGAGTGTCTAGGGTGTGTGGGGGGGGGGTGGGTGTTAAGCTTGAATGGATGTCTAGGGTGTGTGCTGGGGGGGGGGTGGGTAAGCTTGATGGAGGTTCCCTAGGGTGTGTGTGTGTGTAGTGGGGGGGTGTGTAAGCTTTGATTGGGTTCTAGGGTGTGGGGGGGGGGGGGGGGGTGGGGTTGGGGTGTAAGCTTGATGGAGGTCTAGGGTGTGTGCTGTGTGGGGGGTGGGTTAATCTTGATGGGAGGTCTAAAGGGTGTGTGTGGGGGGGGGGTGTTAAGCTTGATGGAATGTTCTAGGGTGTTGTGTGGTGTGGGTCGGGGGTGTTTAAGCTTGATGGAGTTTCTCGGGTGTGTGGGGGGGGTTAAGCTGATAGAGGTCTAGGGTGTGGGTGTGTGTGGTGGGTGGTTATTAAGCTTGATGGAGGTCTAGGGTGTGTTTGTGTTGGGGGGGGGTTGTTACGCTTGATGGAGGTCTACGGGGTGTGTGTGGGGGGGGGTTACGCTTGATTGAGGTCTAGTGGTGTGTTGGTGTGGGGGGGTGTTAAGCTTGATGGGGTTCTCGGGGTGTGGTGGGGGTGTTGTAAGCTTGATGGAGGTCTAGGGTGTGTGTATGTGTGGGGGGGTGGGTGTGTAAGCTTGATGGAGGTCTAGGGTTTGTGTATGTGTGTGGGGGCGGGGGCGGCGTTAAGCTTGCATGGAGGTCTAGGGTTGTTTGGTGGTGTGGGGGGGGGGGTGGTTAAGCGTGATGGAGGTCTAGGGTGTGTGTGGGGTGGGGCCTGTGTGTTTGGTTAAGCTGATGGAGGGTCTAGGGGTTTGTGTGTGTGTGGGGGGGGGTGTTACGCTTGATGGAGGTCTAGGGTGT
>CM064568.1:39071804-39119107 GCA_032716605.1 Paralithodes platypus | reverse complement strand
AGATGAGGGTCTCACCTGTCCAATCTCAAAATTTGCTGCGATACAAAAAATTGCAAATAGCGTACTCTCAAAAGAAACAAGTTGGACGATATGCAACACAATCTAGATAAATTGTCATGTTGGGCCCAAATTGGGCAAAGGAGTTTCAAAAGGGAAAAATGAAAAGTACAACATATATCGGATAATAAATGAGAAAGCAAACTAGTTCGATGACTGGCACTCAGATTCGAATAGAAACAGAGAAACCGATCTGGGAGTAACAATATCGGAGTAACCTAAAACAGAAGCAACAATGTTCAGAAGTTGTTAAGAAGGCAAACAAAATAATGGGTTTTATAGGCAGGTCATTTGAGCATAAAATCCAAAGAAGTTGGCCTAACCGTTTACAATTCCTTAGTCCCCCCTCTTCTGGGATACTGAGTTCAATCCTGGTGACTTATTACCAAAAAGATATAAAACAAGCTAGAACGCGTTCCCCGTAGCGTTACCAAAATGCTACCTAGCCTAAAGAACAAACCATACGAAGAGAGTCTTAGAGAATTAAATCTATTTCCTTTAACCCAGCGCAGATAAAGAGGTGACTTTAAATTCAAAGGGTTCAAAATCATCAAAGGCATCGCCAATAATGAACTGTTCGTAAGTACTTCACTATCGACCAATCTAATTACACACGGGGAAACGGTTTGCCAAATTATTGGTAAATCTTTAACCTCACAACGAATCTAAGAATTTCTTCTTCAATCGATGTTGTCAACTTGTGGGCTGAATGGGCTTCCCAGAGACGTTATAGACTGCAGGCACCATTGATTAATTTAAACTCCGCTTAGACAAAATATCTCGCATCAAACCGCGCGACTGACTGCGTTTGTAAATGAATAACTTTATTTTATCCCCCCCTCAGTTACTAACCCATCGGTCCCCTACTAAACGGCCTAATCCGGCCACGGACATTAGGTTTTCTAGTGCAGTAGTTCCCTTTCCAACTTTCATTACCTCCACTCTAAACCACTGTTGGGACACTTGTTCATCAGTGTTTTGGGGGACAAGCAGCCTAGAAGGGTCACTAGGACGTTGTTGCTTGATTCCCTTTGGAATCCATTTTGTACCCTCCCTTATCAAGTATTGCTTCCTCCCCTTCCTTCACTCTCGCTTCTCTGCCTTCTCCCTTTAGCACGTATTTGCTTCCGCACCATTCCTTCACTCTCTCTCTCTTCCTCTGCCTCATCCCTTTTTGAGCACGTATTTGCTTCCTCCCCTTCCTTCCAACTCTCTCGCTTCTCTCTGCCTATGCCTCCTCACTCTTTAGCACGTATTTTGTTACTGCACTCCTTCCTTCACTCTATCTCTCCTCTCTCTGCCCTCTTGGCCTCAATCCCTTTATCACGTATTTGCTTCCTCACCTTCCTTCCCTCTCTCTCCTATCTGCCTCTGCCTCCTCACTTATCACGTATTTGCTTACTCCCATTCCTTCACTCTCTCCTCTCTCTGCCTCCTCCCTTGATCACCGTGTTTGGCTCTCCATTTCATCCTTACTCTCTCTCTCTCTCTCTCCTCCCTTCTCACGTATTGATTCTCCCTTCCTTCACTCTCTCTATCTCTATCTCTGGCTCTACCTCCTCCCTTTATCACGTATTGCTTCCTCCCCTTCCTTCACTCTCTATCTCTCTACCTATGGCACCTCCCAATTTATCACGTATTTGCTTCCTCCCCTGCCTTCCACTATTCTCTCTCTCCTCTGTCTCTCCCTCCTACCTTTATCACGTGGTTTGTCCTCCCCTTCCTTCACTCTTCTATTCTCCTCTCTCTGCCTCTGCCTTACTCCTGTATCACGTTGGTTGCTTTCCTCCCCTTTTCCTTCACTCTCTCTCTCTGCCTCTGCCTCCCCCTTTATCACGTATGTGCTTCACTCCACCTTCCTTTCACTCTCTCTCTGCCTCATGCCTCCTCCCTTTATCACGTATTTTGCTTCCTCCCCTCCCTTTCACTCTCTCTCTCTCTTCTGCCTCTGCCTCCTCCTTTAGCACGTGTTTGTGCATCCCCTTCCTTAACTCTCTCTCTCTCTCTTCGCTCTCTTTCTCTCTCTCTTGCCTCCTCCTTTATCACGTAGTGCTTCCTACCCTTCCTTCACCTATCTCTCTCTCGCTCCTGCACTACTGCCTCCTCCCTTTATCAAATTATTTGCTTCCTCCCTTGCTTCACTCTCTCAATATCTCTCTCTCTGCCACCTCCCTTTATCACGTATTTGCTTCCTCCCCTTCCTTCACTCTCTCTCTCTCTCTCTCTCTCTCTCTTTCTCCACCTCCTCCCTTTATCACGTATTTGCTTCCTCTCCTTCATTCACTCTCTCTCTCTTGCCTTCTGCGCATCCTACCTTTATCACGTGTTTGCTTCCTCCCCTTCCATCACTCTCTCTCTCTCTCTGTCTCTGCCTCCTCCCTTTATCACGTGTTTGCTTCCTCCCCTTCCTTCACTCTCTCTCTCTCTCTGCCTCTGCCTCCTCCCTTTATCACGTGTTTGCTTCCTCCCCTTCCTTCACTCTCTCTCTATCTCTCTCGGCCTCTTACCTCCTCCCTTTATCACGTGTTGGCTTCTACCCTCCTCACTCTCTCTCTCACTCTTTGCACCTCTGCCTCCTCCCTTTATCACGTATTTGCTTCCTCCCCTTCCTCAACTCTCTCTCTCTACCTCCTCCCTTTATCACGTATTTGCTTCCTCACCCTTCCTTCACTCTCTCTTTCTGCCTCCTCCCTTTATCACGTTTTTGCTTCCTCCCCTTCTTTCACTCTCTCTCTCTCTGCCTCCTCCCTTTATCACGTATTTGCTTCCTCACCTTCCTTCACTCTCTCTCTCTGCCTCTGCCTCCTCCCTTTATCACGTATTTGCTTCCTCCCCTTCCTTCACTCTCTCTCTCTCTCTCTCTGCCTCTGCCTCCTCCCTTTATCACGTGTTTGCTGCCTCCCCTTCCTTCACTCTCTCTCTCTCTCTCTCTCTCTGCCTCCTCCCTTTATCACGTATTTGCTTCCTCCCCTTCCTTCACTCTCTCTCTCTCTCTCTCTGCCTCTGCCTCCTCCCTTTATCACATATTTGCTTCCTCCCCTTCCTTCACTCTCTCTCTCTCTGCCTCCTCCCTTTATCACGTATTTGCTTCCTCCCCTTCCTTCACTCTCTCTCTCTCTCTACCTTCTCCCTTTATCACGTATTTGCTTCCTCCCCTTCCTTCACTCTCTCTCTCTCTCTCTCTCTGCCTCCTCCCTTTATCACGTGTTTGCTTCCTCCCCTTCCTTCACTCTCTCTCTCTCTCTCTGTCTCTGCCTCCTCCCTTTATCACGTGTTTGCTTCCTCCCCTTCCTTCACTCTCTCTCTCTCTCTGCCTCTGCCTCCTCCCTTTATCACGTGTTTGCTTCCTCCCCTTCCTTCACTCTCTCTCTCTGCCTCTGCCTCCTCCCTTTATCACGTTTTTGCTTCCTCCCTTCCTTCATCTCTCTCTCTCTCTCTCTCTCTGCATCCCTCCCTTTATACGGTATTTGCTTCCTCCCCTTCCTTCACTCTCTCTCTCTCTCTCTCTCTCTCTCTCTCTCTCTCTCTGCCTCCTCCCTTTATCACGTATTTGCTTCCTCCCCTTCCTTCACTCTCTCTCTCTCTGCCTCTGCCTCCTCCCTTTATCACGTGTTTGCTTCCTCCCCTTCCTTCCTTCACTCTCTCTCTCTCTCTCTGCCTCCTCCCTTTATCACGTGTTTGCTTCCTCCCCTTCCTTCACTCTCTCTCTCTCTCTCTGCCTCCTCCCTTTATCACGTATTTGCTTCCTCCCCTTCCTTCACTCTCTCTCTCTCTCTACCTCCTCCCTTTATCACGTATTTGCTTCCTCCCCTTCCTTCACTCTCTCTCTCTCTCTCTGCCTCTGCCTCCTCCCTTTATCACGTATTTGCTTCCTCCCCTTCCTTCACTCTCTCTCTCTGCCTCCTCCCTTTATCACGTATTTGCTTCCTCCCCTTCCTTCACTCTCTCTCTCTCTCTCCTCCCTTTATCACGTATTTGCTTCCTCCCCTTCCTTCACTCTCTCTCTCTCTGCCTCTGCCTCCTCCCTTTATCATGTATTTGCTTCCTCCCCTTCCTTCACTCTCTCTCTCTCTGCCTCTGCCTCCTCCCTTTATCATGTATTTGCTTCCTCCCCTTCCTTCACTCTCTCTCTCTCTCTGCCTCTGCCTCCTCCCTTTATCACGTATTTGCTTCCTCCCCTTCCTTCACTCTCTCTCTGCCTCTGCCTCCTCCCTTTATCACGTGTTTGCTCCCTCCCTTTCCTTCACTCTCTCTCTCTGCCTCCTCCCTTTATCACGGATTGATTCTCCTTCTATCTCTCCGCTCCTCTCTCTCTCTCTCTCTGCCACCTCCCTTTATCACGTATTTGCTTCCTCCCCTTTCTTCACTCTCTCTCTCTCTCTCTCTCTCTCTCTCTAACTCCTCCCTTTATCACGTATTTGCTTCCTCCCCTTCCTTCACTCTCTCTCTCTCTCTCTCTCTCTCTACCTCCTCCCTTTATCACGTATTTGCTTCCTCCCCTTCCTTCACTCTCTCTCTCTCTCTCTGCCTCCGCCTCCTCCCTTTATCACGTGTTTCCTTCCTCCCCTTCCTTCACTCTCTCTCTGCCTCCTCCCTTTATCACGTATTTGCTTCCTCCCATTCCTTCACTCTCTCTCTCTCTCTCTCTCTCTCTCTCTCTCTCTCTCTCTCTCTCTCTACCTCCTCCCTTTATCACGTATTTGCTTCCTCCCCTTCCTTCACTCTCTCTTTCTGCCTCTGCCTCCTCCCTTTATCACGTATTTGCTTCCTCCCCTTCCTTCACTCTCTCTCTCCCTCTGCCTCCTCCCTTTATTACGTGTTTGCTTCCTGCCCTTCCTTCACTCTCTCTCTCTCTCTCCTCTCCCTTTATCACGTATTTGACTTCCTCTCTTCCTTCACCTCTCTCTCTCTCCTTGTCCTCCTTTATCACGGTGTTGCCCCCTCCTCCTTCACTCTCTCTCTCTCTCTGCCTCCTCCCTTTATCACGTGTTTGCTTCCTCCCTTCCTTCTCTCTCTCTCTCTGCCTCTCCCTTTATCACGGATTTGCTTCCTTTCCTTCCTTCACTCTCTCTCTCTCTGCCTCTGCCTCCTCCCTTTATCACGTATTTGCTTCCTTTCCTTCCTTCACTCTCTCTCTCTCTGCCTCTGCCTCCTCCCTTTATCACGTATTTGCTTCCTCCCATTCCTTCACTCTCTCTCTCTGCCTCTGCCTCCTCCCTTTATCACGTATTTGCTTCCTCCCTTCCTTCACTCTCTCTCTCTCTCTCTCTCTCTTCTCCCTTTATCACGTATTTGCTTCCTCCCCCCTTCACTCTCTCTCTCTCTACCTCCTCCCTTTATCACGTATTGGCTCCCTTCTTCTCTCTCTCTGCCTCCTCCCTTTATCACGTATTTGCTTCCTCCCCTTCCTTCACTCTCTCTCTCTCTACCTCCTCCCTTTATCACGTATTTGCTTCCTCCCCTTCCTTCACTCTCTCTCTCTCTACCTCCTCCCTTTATCACGTATTTGCTTCTTCCCTTCCTTCACTCTCTCTCTCTACCTTCTCCCTTTATCACGTATTTGCTTCCTCCCCTTCCTTCACTCTCTCTCTCTGCTTCTGCCTCCTCCCTTTATCACGTATTTGCTTCCTCCCCTTCCTTCACTCTCTCTCTCTCTCTCTGCCTCCTCCCTTTATCACGTATTTGCTTCCTCCCCTTCCTTCACTCTCTCTCTCTCTCTCTCTCTGGGTCCTCCCTTTATCACGTATTTGCTTCCATCCCTTCCTTCACTCTCTCTCTCTCTCTCTGTGGATCCTCCCTTTATCACGTATTTGCTTCCTTCCCTTCCTTCACTCTCTCTCTCTCTCTCTCTCTGTGTCCTCCCTTTATCACGTATTTGCTTCCTCCCCTTCCTTCAGTCTCTCTCTCTCTCTGGGGCCTCCCTTTATCACGTATTTGCTTCCTTCCCTTCCTTCACACTCTCTCTCTCTCTCTCTCTGGATCCTCCCTTTATCACGTATTTGCTTCCTTCCCTTCCTTCACTCTCTCTCTCTCTCTCTCTGGGTCCTCCCTTTATCACGTATTTGCTTCCTCCCCTTCCTTCACTCTCTCTCTCTCTCTCTGGGTCCTCCCTTTATCACGTATTTGCTTCCTCCCCTTCCTTCACACTCTCTCTCTCTCTCTCTCTGGGTCCTCCCTTTATCACGTATTTGCTTCCTTCCCTTCCTTCACTCTCTCTCTCTCTCTCTGGGTCCTCCCTTTATCACGTATTTGCTTCCTTCCCTTCCTTCACTCTCTCTCTCTCTCTCTCTCTCTGGATCCTCCCTTTGTCACGTATTTGCTTCCTTCCCTTCCTTCACTCTCTCTCTCTCTCTCTGGGTCCTCCCTTTATCACGTATTTGCTTCCTCCCCTTCCTTCACTCTCTCTCTCTCTCTCTGGGTCCTCCCTTTATCACGTATTTGCTTCCTCCCCTTCCTTCACTCTCTCTGCCTCCTCCCTTTATCACGTATTTGCTTCCTCCCCTTCCTTACTTCACTCTCTCTCTCTCTCTCACTCTGCCTCCTCCCTTTATCACGTATTTGCTTCCTCCCCTTCCTTCACTCTCTCTCTGCCTCCTCCCTTTATCACGTATTTGCTTCCTCCCCTTCCTTCCTTCACTCTCTCTCTCTCTCTCTCTCTCTCTCTCTCTCTCTCTCTCTCTCTCTCATATATATATAACACTATAGTTTTCATTCTCAGCTCACTATATGGAGGCCGAACAGTAACATCGATCTATTTGGCCAGAGACGAAATTTCATCTACTGTAGATCCGTTCAATAGTCTCTGAAAAATCCTGAGAACAAATAGACAAACTACCAAGAGGTGATCGGTAGAGCGCCTACCTTCGCCTACGCTGGCGAAGGTATGCGCTCTACCGATTGTCTCCTAAATGGAATAACTTTTTCCTTGGCGCATACCCTATCTACTCACCAAATTTCGTGAATATCGGTTCATAACTTTGTGAGCCACCTACGTTGGCGGAGATATGCACTCTACCAGTGCAGTGTTTTGGAGGGCAAGCAACCTGTTGTTGTTTGTTTTCCTTTTGTACTCCTTTGTACCGATCACCCCCTAAATTGAATCACTTCTTCCTTGGCGCATGACAATCGGTTCATAACTTCTTTATACCGTATATACATCTTGTGTACAGACAAACAAAAAATCGTAGGCAAAAACCTAACGCTCCTCCAAGTTCGTTGACAGAGGTAACAAATGGATAGACAGACCATCAGGACGATCACATAATCTCTGTAATATTTGTTGGGTGGAGATAATGAAGGGGTGACTATTACTGATGAATTTGCAATAGCTCATCTGCCTCGAACTTACGAATTTCATCTTTGGAGTATAATTGCCTACAATTATTGAACTATGTGGTCAGAAACCAATCTGTAGTCTTTATTAATCTTCAGTACAGTTGCCCAAATAAGTGATGTCGCGGCATTGGTATCAGCACTGTCTAAAAATTAATTAATCGTTTCCAGTGAGATATACAAACATGTTCCTACACTTACCCACCCTATTCAACATCTGACAGACATTAATACAGCACACATCGAGCAGAACGTAATGACAGCTGGGACAGGACTTATTTGGCCAACTGTACAAGCCCAACAATGTAGAACAAACAGTGCGGTAGACCAGTGTTACATGTACTGTACACATGTATTGTATATGCTATAACCCTGTTCCACATAGGTAGTCTAGAAATCCTGAACCTTAAGCTACCGGTACTGTATATAACTCAAATATGGCTAGAGCAAATGGGCTGTAAATTTCCACACCTATTCCCTGGCAGACCCTTCCCTAATAGTAGAAGTATTAGCTGGATTACTCTAGTCGTTTGTGAGTTATAGAGGTTAATGTTCAAGAATGTATAGCACCTGATCAGCAGGGGCGAGCTGCTTACACTGGTTAAGGGGAGGTGGGTCGTTTGTCTGGTTCCCCTTCTCCCTCATGTTTAGCCCCATTACTTTTTTTAGATTTTAAGATGTTTGCCCCATTATTTTGTCGATTTTAAGACCTTCCGCTTCATTTCCTTGTCGATATTAAGACCTTTCGTGTTATTTAGGTGTCGATTTTTTTTTCCTGGCGAACGATAGTGACCGTGTAATTTTGGACGAAGCGGCCTTCGGCCGGGATATTTTTCTGCCAAAAAATGTATAAATTAATCTAGAAGGGGGATCTAATGGATGTTTATTTTAAGTTTGATGGAGGTCTAGGGAGGAAGCTAGAAAATAATAAATGAAAAAATCGACCAAAAAGTGAACCATCCCCCCTTAACACTCCCAACCATAACCACTCCAACAATACAGTAACATTCAATACTTCACACATTACCGTACTTCACACAATACTTCACACATTGCACACAACAAGGGAAGCCAGCATTTTAACTTTATTCTGGCTACTGTTAGACCACTTTACTCAGCTTGAAGATGGCCTCCAGCAATTAACCCTTTGAGTACCAGCGACGTGTATTATATTTTATTCTAGCTATATTTAGACGACATTATGCAGCTTGGGAAGGATCTGTGGTACCGGTAGTTAAAAGGGTTGGTTGAGATAGTTTGAAGCTTTATTAATGCTAGAGGTTCTTCCTAAGCTGAATAACATCATCTAATAGTTGCCAGAATGTGTTGAAAAGAACGTCCCTGGTACTGTATGGATTAACAGGCTTCGAACTATCGCGCTTAATCGTGTTTACTACCACAGCTCCTTCTTAGCTGCACAAAATCGTTAACATGTAGCTCGAATAAAATACAAAAAGACGTCGCCGGTACACTCGGTCAAAGAAGTATCTGCACCCCTACCCTGATAATCTGGTGTGTACAGCTTGGTAGTATAGGTTGTAGGTCGTAGATAGTAGGTCTTTGGTAGTATAGGTAGATAGTAGTTTAGATGGATATAGCTACAGGTAGATAGTAGTTTAGATGGATATAGCTACAGGTAGATATGCAAACCCTACCAAGCTGTACACACCAGATTATCAGGGTAGGGGTGCAGATACTATTTGGACCGAGTGTACAGAAGGGGTTAATATAATCTATTTATTAATTTCACTCCAACACCAAACACCTCCCAATGAAATTAATGAAAGCACGTGATCCACCGGAATTCGAACCTGGGTTACCACACACACATGTTAAACACTAACCATTACACCATCAAGACATTCACCTGACCTGACCTGACGTTGTAACTGAAGGGGTGTATAATTGACCACTTGCGAGTTTCAGGCTATAAGGAAGTTGGAGCCGTGAACATCGATATTAAACGGAAATGCAATAATTGTATACGTTTATGATGGATAAATGGTAAGTTGAATTGTTTTTTTTGTATTTATAAATGTACTACAACCGTATTTTAGCAGTACATTCTGTTAAATATCGTTTGTATACAGCTCCAACTTCCTTATAGAACGAAACTCGCAAGTCGGCAATTATGTGAGTGGAAATGTAAGTGCCAGTGTGTTCATGTGCGCGCGCATAAGTGTCTGTGTGCGTGCTAACAAGTACAAAACAAAAAACAAACAAATAGTCGTGACAGAAAATATTAGTCTTTCCGTAAATCTGTATCAGGATTCCGTTTTCTCTTAATGTAACGTTTCCCATGTTCTTGTTTTCATCCAATAACATAATCCCTTCTTTGCTCAACAGATGACACCACAGCCAACTTGTGGGATGATGGGGATTCAACTTATCAGGTGAGGGATTCGGTTTTATTTACATACTAAAGTCTATAGTTTAAATCCTCTCCTTTTCACATACACATAATAATACAGTAAGCAAGCCACGCATTTCAATCCTAACCTATTAAACCACATACTTAGTTAATATTCCACGATAACCAGACATAAAACATACAATTATAAATATATTTCCGGCATCCTCGCTACTGCCCAAACACGTGACCCCCCCAACCACCCTCACTTCCGAGTTGAACATGGCGGTAGTGATAGTACGCGTGTGAATGTGTTAAACCTCTCCGACATATGACGCGATTTTGAGCCTATTGGGGATACTTTAAAGCCTTTGTTACCATCAGGGGTATTTAGAAACCTTTAGTTTAGTTACTTCAACCTCTGCAGTTGTCTTTGAGTTAGCTGTGGCCAGAAAACTAATTTTGGAGAGGTAATTATAAGAGTGAGAGAACTCTATTTCTTTTGCTAATCTGGCAACCTCTGCGTCATAAATGCGTGAAAGGGTTGAGGCGTATGTTTCGTGGATTAACCTGCGTTTGGTCTCCCGGCGTTCGTGATTGGGTGGTTGGTGACGGTGAGGGAATGTTGGAGGATTCGGGACAAGGATAATAAAGTAGGTGTTGATGGCGATTGATTGGTGTTAATTGTCCACTTGTGAGTTTCAGGCTATAAGGAAGTTGGAGCTGTAGACATCGATATTTAGCAGAATTACCAGCTAAAATACGGTTGTAGTATATTCATAAATACATAAAACCCAATTCAACATACTTTTTATCCATCAGAAACTTACATTATTATTGCATTTCTCTATACTATCGATGTTTACGGCTCCAACTTCCTTATAGCCTGAAACTCGCAAGTGGTCAATTGTTCACTTGCGAGTTTCAGGCTATAAGGAAATTAGAACCGTAAACATCGATATAATACAGAAATGCTATAATAATCTGGGTTTCTGATGGATAATAAGTATGATAAACTTGGTAATATATAGTATATTATGTATTATGACCTTATTTTAGCTGAACATTCTGCTAAATATCGATGTTTACAGCTTCAACTTCCTTATAGCTTGAAACTCGCAAGTGGTCAATAATGGTGGTGTTTTGGGTTATTTTTGCCGTGGCAATTTTCAGCCTGGTTTGGTTGTGTTCTCCCTCCTCCCTCCCGCTGTTTCCCTTCCCTCCCTACCCCTCCCCCATACACACATCAATACCCTTGAGTCTCTTATACCTCCCCAACCTTACCCCATTCGCCTCCCTTCCCCTCTCTCCCCCCCCTCCCCCATCCCTACCGCTCTCTCCCCCTCCCCCCATCCCTACCGATCTCCCAACCCTCTCCCAATTTTCCATCCCCCATTCCTACCCTTATACCCTCTTACCATCCCTACCCCTCTCCCATCTCTACCCCTCCCCCAATCACCCCATCACTACTCCTCCCCCGTTCTCCCCTCCCCCATCCCTCTCCCTCAATGCAGCCAATCGTGTGGGATGATGAGGGATTTAGCCTTATTTCTGCATTAAGTATATAACTTGCATATCGTGCCGTTCCCATACATATAACTTGCATATCGTGCCGTTCCCATACATATCGTGCCGTTACATATAACTTGCATATCGTGCCGTTCCCATACATATATAACTTGCATATCGTGCCGTTCCCATACATATAACTTGCATATCGTGCCGTTCCCATACATATATAACTTGCATATCGTGCCGTTCCCATACATATAACTTGCATATCGTGCCGTTCCCATACATATACATAACAGTTAAGCCAGCCAGACATTGACGCCTAGCCGTATCATTAATTAGTATTGCCCCATAACCAGATATAAAGCACATTAACGGAGTAGTGCTTGGTGTTTGGTCTGTATTTATTAATTTAGTAATTGTTTAGTTTCCTTGCTAGACCTCTATCAAGCTTAAAATAACACCCTCTAGACCCCCTTTGAAAATAAATTTTTATATTTTTTCGGTAGAAACATTTCCCGGCCAAAGGCCGATTCCTTCCAAAATTACAGGCTCCCTATCGCTCGCCAGGAAAAATCGACACCTAAGTGGCACGAAAGGTCTTAACATTGACTAAGAAATGGGACGAAAGTTCTTATGATTGACAAACTAACGGCACAAACGTTTTAAAACCTCAAAACTAATATGGTAAACAATGAGGGAGAAGGGGGTCCATAAAAAGCGAGTACTACCCCCTTAAAATGATCTCCGGCCCCATAGCTACTGGGCAAACACGTGACTCAGGAACCAGGATGGCAAACCTTAGCAAATGTTTCCGAACACTGGAATTAATATATGAAGGAGGAATACAAGACAATTAACGTGGCATAGCATTGTTTTGGCTATGTTATCGCTTTCAAAGGGATTCATTAAACTGTAAGCCTTGGTTTTATTTGTATTTATGCAATACCGTATTACAGACACAAAAGAATGGACTCGGCTTTCGTTTGCCACCCTGAGTCAAGAAGCAACCCCCCCCCTACACCCTCGCCTTTCTCTTCCCAGTAACCCAGTTGATCATAGCGGGAGTGACAGTGCGCGTGATAGTTCAAGGAGTGTTTCGTGGATTTATTTGCATGTGGTCTTCAGGAGTACGTTGTTGGCAACTTGGCTGTTTGGCGCAAGAGATTGAGGACTCGGGACAATGATGAAAGTAGGTATGGTTGGCCATATTACTCTTTGTTAATGATATTATTTTGATTATGTGCCCTGGGAATAGTCGGTCAGGGTTGGTTCTGTGTATCCCCTCCTCATCCCACCCCCTCCCTCCCTCATCCCACACAACGTTTCTCCTCCCTTCCGTTTGGCACACAGTGAGACTCGGGCAACACAGGTAACGCAGTACAGAGCAGGGCAGAATAATGCAAATGGGTTTTCAAATTAGACTTAGGCCTGGACTGGCCTGCGTCACAATGTGTACACCGTCATTACAAATAATTATGCGCAGAGGCCCAATACAGACGCATGGAATTAGCACAGTATACTGTATAGCATTGCACTGCGCATTACACAGAGCGCACCGTTGTGTGGACTACCTATTATCCTGAATAACATGACTTAGCAGGATTACCTTGGTAACTTTGTAGCGTCGTGTCGGATTGAAAGGGCCACGGCGGCCGTATGCAGTATTTTACAAAGGTCGAGGCGTGTGTGGAACCATGCATAATCCCATGGTTATTTACGGGCATGGGGCTGTGCCGTACACGGCGGAAAGTGGATGGGTCTGAAATGGGTATTCTCCCCCCTCCCCACCTCCCTTTATTTCTCCCCCGAATGTGTTCACCCCACTCCCTGTTGCCTCTCCCCACCACCCTTGTGTCTCTTACCACGGCCGTCCGCCTCCCTCTCATCCCTCTTGTCTTCTTTGCCACTCGCCTCCCTCCCTCTTTCTCGATTTCCTCCCCCCTCCTTGCCTTCCTCCCACCTTCTGTATCCCTTGCCTCCCTACCATCCCTCCCTCGCCTCCCTAAAATTAATTCCTATTTTCTGCTTCTCCCCCCTCGTCTCTCTCCCTTTTCTTTCGCCTCCCTACCATCCCTCCCACCTCCCTCACTTACACTCCATCTCCTTCCCGTTCCCCCCTTCCTCCTCCCCCTCCCCCTTGACTCCCACCTATATATCTGCTTCCCTCTCTCCATCCCTTCCTCCTCCCTTCCTCTACGTCACCTCCCTCTGTCATTGTGTGTATTTTTTTTTTCGAAGTGGCTACGGGACACCACCAGTGGTGTCACGCAGCCCAGCCAGTGAGGCTGGGCTACGGGACACCACTGGTGGTGTCCCGTAGCCCAGCCTCACTGGCTGGGCTGCGTGACACTACCAGTGGTGTCTCGCAGCCCAGCCACACTGGGTAGGCTACGGGACACCACCACAAGTGTTTTCGTATTTATCGCCATATAATTCAGCCAATTAGACTGTTGAATCGAAATTCTTTGGATTATTATTTATATTATCATTAAAAACGTTGGACTTTATTAAATTATATTCCTACATGTTGTATATACAGACCTATTCCACACTCAACTCCCTACGCCACACCACAGGCGCCTGAGTAGATGCTCGTGCGTCTATACAGGTATCTATATGTATATATAATAAAAATGTTATTATATATACATATAGATACCTGTATAGACGCACGAGCATCTACTCAGGCGCCTGTGGCCACACACACTCACACATACCTATTTATACATCTAACTAGGCTTATATATACCGGTAGCCGTTATATGTGTGTATATTCTTCGTCTTACATATCCATCTTATAAGAACATATGGGAGTCTGCAGACAGTCGATTGGCCAACACAAGGCAGATCCCTCTCACACCCAACCCATCTCGTTCATACGTTTATCTAATTTTATTTGAAACTCTATCGTTCTTGATCCCACAATGGCGCTAGGTATCCTATTCCACATGTCTATTGTCTACATATCTGTTACCATTATGGTATAATCAAACAGAATTAAAGTCATTCATACTTGCATAACGTGCTATAAGACAGCTTGACGACGTTCACAAGCACAAGTGCGTCAATGTGTGGATAGTTACATGTGTTTGTGTAAATTAATATGTTTGTGAGTGTAATAAAAAGTAATGCAAATACAGTATATGTTCGTAAATAAATGTTTGTTTACAAAATTAATGTTATATGGATGTTCAAATGCATGTCTACATGAGTATGTATGTGCGTGTGTAATGGCATGTACGTTTGGGTCATAATTTGGAAGGAACAAAATTATATATTTGTGAAAGAAATTGCAAAGTACACTGTAAAGTGATCAGCTCAGTAGCAGTAGGCTTTCAAGAATAAACTGAATAGCTCAATGAATTAATTGGGTGTGAGCTGGATCTGCCTTGCGTAGGCCAGTTGGGGGGAGGGGGCCGCAGTGCAACCTTGCATGCACGAGTAGGAATGTGCATGTACGAGCATAAAGCCTGTACGTTTGTGAGTGGAAATATGTGTTTGTATAATGGATGTACAAAATATTAATGAATGTACAATATGTTTGTGTGTGTGAGTGTGTGTGTGTGTGTGTGTGTGTGTGTGATAGAGAGAGAATGAGAGAGTCATTCACATGACTTGTCTTTGTGAATATGTGTTTGTGTTTGTGCTTAGGAATGCGAATATATATTTGTGCGTGTGGTTCTGAAAGAACATTAGAGTGTGGGTGCGATTGTGGGAGGGAATATCAATGTGTGTGTGTGTATCTGATTGGAAAATGTGAAGGCGAGTGTGTAATTGTGAATGTATGTTCGAATATGTGCGTTGTCGAGTGGTAATCTAAAAGTGTGTGTGTGTGTGTACATATATGAATATAAATCACCGAACTTGTTTGTCAAGGTGAATACATGCAATGCAATATGTTTGTATTATGTATTATAACTCTCCAAAATTAGTTTTCTGCCCACAGCTAACTCAAAGACAACTGCAGAGGTTGAAGTAACTAAACTAAAGGTTTCTAAATACCCCTGATGGTAACAAAGGCTTTAAAGTATCCCTAATAGGCTCAAAATCGCGTCATATGCGTGAAAGGGTTAATGACATTGAGGGTAGGAATACGAATATGTGTTCCAGAATGATTTTGTGCGTGAAAATGTGAATGTGCATGAGTTTGTGTGTGTTTATATAGTGAATCAACATAGAAGATAATAGGTAACATTTCTCAATTGATGATGCATATATTGTCTGGTGATTATTGGCATCCAAATGTGATGTTTGGTTAATTTAGGATAGGGATTGTAATTGGTAAATCTATAGCATTATAAAACATTTATATTGCTACCATGTGAGTGCGGCCGAAGAAGGTTGCCAACAAAAACACCCGCTGACCAACCTCAAGCTAATCCAGGTAATCCAGGAAATTACCAACTTGTAATTTGTACCTCTCTCTCTCTCTCTCTCTCTCTCTCTCTCTCTCTCTCTCTCTCTCTCTCTCTCTTCTCTCTCTTATATTATATATATATATTAACAACCTTGATGTAGGAATAACTAGAAAAATCAGTAAATTTACAGATGACACTAAAATGGAAACACTCCAAATAGATTTAGACATATTACACACATGAGTAGTAAACTGGCAGATCAAGTTCAATGTAGGTAAATGCAGTGTAGTAAAATTGAGTAAATCGATAGGAAATGCAGTATACAATTTCGATAACGTGGATATAACTAACTCAAATAATGAAAAAGACTTGAGAATCATCGTCAACTGTGATTTGAAACCAAGAAATCAATGCATCAGTGTTCGAAATAAGGCAAATAAAGTTCTTGGATGTATATCTAGAAGTGTGTGTAACAGAACAGCAGACATAATCTTGAAATTTTATCTAGCGTTAGTGAGACTACACAATGAATTATGCTGTTCAAAATTGGAGTCCCTATTAGAGAATGAACATAGATTCCTTGGAGAGAGTACATCTAAGAATGACAAAAAATAATCTGTAATAATAGAAATCTTCCATATGAAGACAGGTTGAAGAAGCTAGGCTTACATTCGTTAGAAAGACGCAGAGTTACATATGATATGATATGATAGATATGATAGAGGTGTTCAAGTGGGTAAGTGAGATAGGCTAAATGCAGGGGATATGAAAGATGTACTGAAGCTCAGCGATAGCGAGAAAACTCAAACAAATAGTTTCAAATGGGATACTTTTCGTTTCAAGAAATATAGGCAAATACTGGTTTGGTAAGAGTTGTATATACCTGTGGAACAGGCTACCTAGCGCCATAGTGCGATAAAGAATGATAGAGAGCTTCAAAATACAATTAGATAGACATATGGACAAGATGGGTTGGGAGAAGAGGGATCTGCCTTGTGTGGGCCAATCGGCTTTATGCGGGCTCGCATTTTCTTATTTTTTCTTCTTCTTTTCTGTGTATGAAGGAGACAAAAGGCAGGTTACTAAGCTATAATACCATATACATATCTCTCTTATTGATACCTTTCATCCACTTAAAACACCTCTATCATTATTTCCTCTACATATTCGTCTTTCTTGCAATATGACAGCAATATTAACTAATAAGTCAGTCAGTCACAACTAATAATTATTATAATGTTTATAACACACACACACAAACACACATTATATATATATATACAGTATATGTGTGTGTGTGTGTATTAGAATATACAATGGGTGAAGCATTAGAACAAAAATAGATTATTGGTGAGTGGGAGGAGTATAATCTGTGATTAGAGGACCAGGTGGATCCTCTAATCACATTTAATTGGTACCATTGACTGCCTTGGTCCTTTAATTACAATTTATACTCCTCCCATTCCCCACTACCTCTTTTCTTAGTTGATACAATTTTTATATTTAACTGAATATTTAATAGAGATGAGCTGCTTGAGGAGTATGTGTGGAGTTACTCGTAGAGACAGATTGAGGAATGAAGAGATACGTAGGAGAGTGGGGCAGCAGGAACATTTGTCAGCCAGAGTGGACAGAAGGGTGCTGAGCTGGTATGGTCATGTTGAACGAATGGGAGATGAAAGGCTTACAAAGAGAATATGCGAGTCAGGTACAAGGGGAGATAGAAGGGCAGGAAGACCCCCATTGAGATGGAGAGACTGTGTAAGAAAGGCTTTGGATGATAGAGGAATGACTATAGATCAGGCAGGGGAAGTGGTGGTGGACAGGAGTGAATGGAGAATGCTTGTGAATAGTTGAGTGAACACGTGGTCATTTGGAGTAAGGGGTCGGGCGCAAGTTGGACTAGATAATAGTCCATCAGGCGCCTGGCCCGGGGAGACTATTAATATGAAGGGTGTGCCTGGAAGTGTGGTGGGAGGGCTTGTGGCTTTGGCTCCGCTGCATGTCTGCCTGCCGAGATCGGAACCTCTCCGGGTGGTCAGGGGCCGTGGGAGTGCTGGAGCGACCTTGGTAACCCTGGTCTCTGGGTCTTCTCCTGGGTGACCTGGATGTGTGAGAGTTTGTGTTTTTTATCTGTGTTTATTTTTTTGTTTTATGTTGTTTTTGTGTTTTCCCTGTTCTTGCTCTGTCTTGAGTCAGCTACCCCCAAAATGGGGATTGGGCCTGAGCATATAGATAGATAGATAGATTAAATAGTGGATGCTAACGTGCTATTAAGAATATGTACGTATTGTATGCATGAATGTATATATATATATATATATATATATATATATATATATATATATATATATATATATATATATATATATATATATATATATATATGGGTAGAGGAGGAGGTAATTAGTTAAAAGTTACTTAACTATAACTGTAATGATATTGGAGTTGGACATTATTGAATTTATATATGTACTTTGGCACATGTTGCTTAGAAGAGGATTACAAAGGAGTACAAAGGAGGAGAGAGAGAGAGAGAGAGAGAGAGAGAGAGAGAGAGAGAGAGAGAGAGAGAGAGAGAGAGAGAACATAACATAAGAACAACCTAAGATAATGGGAGTCAGTGGTACCAATTAAATGTGATTAGAGGATCCACCTGGTCCTCTAATCACAGATTATACTCCTCCCACTCACCAATAATCTATTTTTGTTCTAATGCTTCACCCATTGTATATTCTAATACACACACACACACATATACTGTATATATATATAATGTGTGTGTTTGTTATAAACATTATAATAATTATTAGTTGTGACTGACTGACTTATTAGTTAATATTGCTGTCATATTGCTAGAAAGACGAATATGTAGAGGAAATAATGATAGAGGTGTTTTAAGTGGATGAAAGGTATCAATAAGAGAGATATGTATATGGTATTATAGCTTAGTAACCTGCCTTTTGTCTCCTTCATACACAGAAAAGAAGAAGAACAAATAAGAAAATGGGAGCCCGCATAAAGCCGATTGGCCCACACAAGGCAGATCCCTCTTCTCCCAACCCATCTTGTCCATATGTCTATCTAATTGTATTTTGAAGCTCTCTATCATTCTTTATCGCACTATGGCGCTAGGTAGCCTGTTCCACAGGTATATACAACTCTTACCAAACCAGTATTTGCCTATATTTCTTGAAACGAAAAGTATCCCATTTGAAACTATTTGTTTGAGTTTTCTCGCTATCGCTGAGCTTCAGTACATCTTTCATATCCCCTGCATTTAGCCTATCTCACTTACCCACTTGAACACCTCTATCATATCTATCATATCATATCATATGTAACTCTGCGTCTTTCTAACGAATGTAAGCCTAGCTTCTTCAACCTGTCTTCATATGGAAGATTTCTATTATTACAGATTATTTTTTGTCATTCTTAGTTGTACTCTCTCCAAGGAATCTATGTTCATTCTCTAATAGGGACTCCAATTTTGAACAGCATAATTCATTGTGTAGTCTCACTAACGCTAGATAAAATTTCAAGATTATGTCTGCTGTTCTGTTACACACTTCTAGATATACATCCAAGAACTCTATTTGCCTTATTTCGAACACTGATGCATTGATTTCTTGGTTTCAAATCACAGTTGACGATGATTCTCAAGTCTTTTTCATTATTTGAGTTAGTTATATCCACGTTATCGAAATTGTATACTGCATTTCCTATCGATTTACTCAATTTTACTACACTGCATTTACCTACATTGAACTTGATCTGCCAGTTTACTACCCATGTGTGTAATATGTCTAAATCTATTTGGAGTGTTTCCATTTTAGTGTCATCTGTAAATTTACTGATTTTGCTAGTTATTCCTACATCAAGGTTGTTAATATATATATATATATATATATATATATATATATATATATATATATATATATATATATACATATATATACATATAAGTAGAGAGAGAGAGAGAGAGAGAGAGGGGTACAATTTACAAGTAGGTGTTAATTTTCTGGATTACCTGGATTAGCTTGAGGTTGGTCAGCGGGTGTTTTTGTTGGCAACCTTCTTCGGCCGCACTCACATGGTAGCAATATAAATGTTTTATAATGCTATAGATTTACCAATTACAATCCCTATCCTAAATTAACCAAACATCACATTTGGATGCCAATAATCACCAGACAATATATGCATCATCAATTGAGAAATGTTACCTATTATCTTCTATGTTGATTCACTATATAAACACACACAAACTCATGCACATTCACATTTTCACGCACAAAATCATTCTGGAACACATATTCGTATTCCTACCCTCAATGTCATTAACTTGCATTGCATGTATTCACCTTGACAAACAAGTTCGGTGATTTATATTCATATATGTACACACACACACACACTTTTAGATTACCACTCGACAACGCACATATATTCGAACATACATTCACAATTACACACTCGCCTTCACATTTCCAATCAGAATACACACACACACACATTGATATTCCCTCCCACAATCGCACCCACACTCTAATGTTCTTTCAGAACCACACGCACAAATATATATTCGCATTCCTAAGCACAAACACAAACACATATTCACAAAGACAAGTCATGTGAATGACTCTCTCATTCTCTCTCTATCACACACACACACTCACACACACAAACATATTGTACATTCATTATTAATTTTGTACATCCATTATACAAACACATATTTCCACTCACAAACGTACAGGCTTTATGCTCGTACATGCACATTCCTACTCGTGCATGCAAGGTTGCACTGCGCCCCCCCCAACTGGCCTACGCAAGGCAGATCCAGCTCACACCCAATTAATTCATTGAGCTATTCAGTTTATTCTTGAAAGCCTACTGCTACTGAGCTGATCACTTTACAGTGTACTTTGCAATTTCTTTCACAAATATATAATTTTGTTCCTTCCAAATTATGACCCAAACGTACATGCCATTACACACGCACATACATACTCATGTAGACATGCATTTGAACATCCATATAACATTAATTTTGTAAACAAACATTTATTTACGAACATATACTGTATTTGCATTACTTTTTATTACACTCACAAACATATTAATTTACACAAACACATGTAACTATCCACACATTGACGCACTTGTGCTTGTGAACGTCGTCAAGCTGTCTTATAGCACGTTATGCAAGTATGAATGACTTTAATTCTGTTTGATTATACCATAATGGTAACAGATATGTAGACAATAGACATGTGGAATAGGATATGAAATGCTGGGTGTGAAGGGAATTCATGGTCTCCTGAAATATCCCCAGGCTACCTTTAGGATAAACTTTTCCTGGTACCTGGCGCGGGATAGGAACCTCTGAAGGGAATTTAACCCCCCTAAAAACCCACAGGTTTTGAGATGCCTTGGGTGGGGTTCGAACCCTGGTTAGTGACCCAACCATCACCACCAGGCCCGCGCGCTAACCCACTGTACTACCACGGACGTACTAAAAGTATAGCAACCTTAGTCCGATTTTTAAGAACCAGGTGATAGTCTCGTGGTGTTATCACGTGATGAGTTTATTGGACTTACCATCTCCGACTATTTTACGCTATACCTGACGTCAACTCGGGTTAGTATTATTGTGGGTGCGGGACATTTTCGAGGGCATTACATTACATCCTTACTACGAATATATTGGGGTCTTCCAGTAAAATAAAAACTTGCTAATTAAACCCGTGATCAGAAGAATATACCTGAACGTTGGAAGTGGGAGACTAGGCTCCATCCAGATCCGCTAATGCTAGCAGTTCCCTTCTATCATTTGTTTTGTGCGAATATAACTATCTTTCTATGCTCTTTATTTCTTTATTTCAATAAACGTGAACTTGTGTCGTGTTACCGTGTGTTTATTTTGTGTTCTCTATTCCTCATACCTTGTATTGTGCATGCAGCCTTCTATACCCAGTCATTCAGAACTCACATTACCCAAGTTAAACCTGTAGAAAAACAGGGCATAACATTGGTGGCAGCGGTGGGATGTGTACTTGGTTTGGGGTGGGGGTGGTGGTTTTCTCACTGTGGTGCCTGGTGGAGGTATGTCAGGGCTAGACGGGAGGGTTTCTGTTGGTCGGGGTTGTGGGTGGAGGTTTTTGTACTTGGATAAGTTGGGGAGGAACTTGACTATCAGAAGTGAAAGAAGGTGTCATGGTGGAAGAGGGTGTGATATTGGGGGCTTGGGGTTTGTGGAGGTTAGTTGGGGGGGTATGGTGAGAAAAGATTTGTCGGGTCGGTGCTGGAGGGCTTAGGTCCTTAGGGGTTTGTATGGGAATATTCGTAGCCTGAGTGAGGGGGTGAGTAGGGGTGTTTAATTTAGGGTCGGACGTGTGGGGTGGGGTAATGTCTTGTGGCTTTAGAGGTTTAAACGCTCGGACGAATCTAGTTCGGAGCGTGCGAGTTACGCCGTGATAGTCGATGGTGACTTGAAAGGCATTTGGGACTTGTATTACGGTGTAGGGTCTGACATAGCGAGGGCCTAACTTGTTGGTGATAGGGAGGTTGGCTACCATTACGGTGTCATGGATGGCGAAAGGGTTTTTGTCATCGATGTTATCAGTTTTGGTGTCTTGACAGATCTGGGCGGTATGGAGGGTGTTTTGCAGATGTTGCAATGGGTCAATTGTGGAGGTGGTGGAGGGAAGGTGAGCGTGGTGGTGGAATGGCAGTAACATGTACACCGTAAACACGTTCATGAGGGGAAATACCGTCTTCCCGAGGACAGGTGTTCATACCCCACTGTATCATCTTTAGTTGTGATGGCCAGTCTGAGGTAGAGCAATCATTCTTGTACGTAACTGGTTGTTGATGGTGCGATGGCTGCGTTCGCAGATAGCATTTCCTTGAGGCCAGTACGGGGATGAGTGTTTAATCTTGATACCGCATTGTTGGGTGAATTGTTGCCAAACGTGTCCACTAAACTCGGGGGCATTGTCCGATAGAAGAGCAAGGGGAAGGCCGAATATAGGGAACACTTCGGTGGCAAGCAGTGTGGCGACTGTGGTGGCTGTGTGGTCTTTAACTGGGCAGGCTATTAGAAATTTTGAATATACGTCTACAAATGTGACGATATAGCGGTTGCCAGCGTAAGAAGGGAACGGGCCCATGATGTCGAGGGATAGGACATGGAACGGTTTGTTGGCAGAAATGGTACCAGCTGGGCCTGGGGTGCGTGATCTATCCTTTTCCAATAAACACGGTTTGCAGGATTCTGTCACTCGTTGTGCAATTTTGGAGGGGTTGGGGGTCCAGTATTGGTCTGTGAAGATCTTTAACATTTTCTTTTGTCCAAGGTGTATGCCGTTTCCCTCGTGGATGGCAATCATGTAGTCGTGGGCTATGGTGGGGTCCAAGATTATGTGACCAGTGTCTGTGGCAAGTTGATCTCCCCAGCGAGTCAGTCTCCTGAAGACGTTTAACGGTATCCAGGTGGGTCTGATTCGTGTTTCCCAAGATTGAATTAGGGAGGGGGCTGGGGGGGCATTCTGTCGGGAGGTGGGGGTAGATACCAATTGAGTGTTTTGTAAGGCGGCTAGGTTGGTGGGGGGGTCTTTTGGTACTGGCAAACGTGACAGGGCGTCTGCATTAGTATGGAGTTTGCCGGGACGATATTGTATTGTAAAGTCGTAGTCCTCTAGTGTCTCTCTCCAACGTACCAAAATGGCGGAGTTGGTTTCGCACCTACGCAGCCATTGTAAAGATTGATGGTCGGTAATTATTTCGAGTTTTGCGCCCAACACAAATGACCGGAAGTGGCTGAGTGCCCAAATGATCCCTAAGCACTCTCTCTTGGTGGCTGCGTAATTCTGTTGGGATGGGGTGAGTGTGTAGCTGGCATACGCTATCACATGTTCCTTTCCATCTCTGAATTGAGCTAATACTGCACCTATGGCGTACAGAGATACGTCGGTATAAAGACGGAAAGGTTTCTGGTAGTCAGGGAAAACGACAATAGGGGCTTGGATTAGCTTTTGCTTCAAAGTGTTAAACGCGAGGTCTCTTTCAGGTGTCCAGGCGAACGGGGTGTCTTTATGGGTAAGTTGGTGGAGGGGTCTGGCTATGGTGGCAAAGTGGGGGACGAAGCGTCTGTAGTACGTGGCTAAACCTAGAAACGAACGTATTCCTTTAACCGTGGTGGGTGGGGTTTGGTTTTGTATGGCTTGAAGTTTCTTTGGGTCTGGCGCAATACCATGTTCAGATATCACGTGTCCGAGAAAATCTACCTTATTCCGGGCAATCACGCACTTTGAGGGTTTTAATTTCAACCCGGCGGCTCTTATTCTTTGCAGGACTTGTCTCAACCTGAGGAGGTGTTCTTCCCAGGTTGGAGAGTACACAATAATATCGTCCAGATAGGCTAGGCAGGTTTCCCAGGTTAGGCCATGTAATACCGTTTCCATCAAACGGGAGAAAGTGGCGGGTCCGTTACAGAGGCCAAAAGGTAGGACGTTAAATTCATAGTGATGGCCACCACTAGTGGAAAATGCTGTTTTCTTTTGGTCTTCGGCCTTGATAGGCACTTGCCAATACCCTGCTTGCAAGTCGAGGGTAGTGAACCATTTGGATCCGTATAGGGAGTCAAGGGAATCGTCTATTCGGGGTAAGGGCGTAGCGTCTTTAATGGTTATGTCATTTAACCTCCTGTAATCGACGCAAAAACGGGTTGTCCCATCTTTCTTTTTGACTAAGACAACAGGGGAAGACCAGGGGCTAATGGACGGGGTGGCAATCCCGGCCTCTAACATTTCCTGGACTTGGCGTTCCTCTTCCTGACGTTGTATGGGGTTCTTTCTACGGGATGGTTGTCGTATGGGGGGGCCTGTGGTGTTAATGATGTGTTGTTCTACATCCGTCCGTGGTAGTACAGTGGGTTAGCGCGCGGGCCTGGTGGTGATGGTTGGGTCACTAACCAGGGTTCGAACCCCACCCAAGGCATCTCAAAACCTGTGGGTTTTTAGGGGGGTTAAATTCCCTTCAGAGGTTCGTACCCCGCGCCAGGTACCAGGAAAAGTTGATCCTAAAAGGTAGCCTGGGGATATTTCAGGAGACCATGAATTCCCTTCACACCCAGCATTTCATTGGTGGCAGCTATTAAACCCGTGATCAGAAGAATATACCTGAACGTTGGAAGTGGGAGACTAGGCTCCATCCAGATCCGCTAATGCTAGCAGTTCCCTTCTATCATTTGTTTTGTGCGAATATAACTATCTTTCTATGCTCTTTATTTCTTTATTTCAATAAACGTGAACTTGTGTCGTGTTACCGTGTGTTTATTTTGTGTTCTCTATTCCTCATACCTTGTATTGTGCATGCAGCCTTCTATACCCAGTCATTCAGAACTCACATTACCCAAGTTAAACCTGTAGAAAAACAGGGCATAACAGGATACCTAGCGCCATTGTGGGATCAAGAACGATAGAGTTTCAAAATAAAATTAGATAAACGTATGAACGAGATGGGTTGGGTGTGAGAGGGATCTTCCTTGTGTTGGCCAATCGACTGTCTGCAGACTCCCATATGTTCTTATAAGATGGATATGTAAGACGAAGAATATACACACATATAACGGCTACCGGTATATATAAGCCTAGTTAGATGTATAAATAGGTATGTGTGAGTGTGTGTGGCCACAGGCGCCTGAGTAGATGCTCGTGCGTCTATACAGGTATCTATATGTATATATAATAACATTTTTATTATATATACATATAGATACCTGTATAGACGCACGAGCATCTACTCAGGCGCCTGTGGTGTGGCGTAGGGAGTTGAGTGTGGAATAGGTCTGTATATACAACATGTAGGAATATAATTTAATAAAGTCCAACGTTTTTAATGATAATATAAATAATAATCCAAAGAATTTCGATTCAACAGTCTAATTGGCTGAATTATATGGCGATAAATACGAAAACACTTGTGGTGGTGTCCTGTAGCCTACCCAGTGTGGCTGGGCTGCGAGACACCACTGGTAGTGTCACGCAGCCCAGCCAGTGAGGCTGGGCTACGGGACACCACCAGTGGTGTCCCGTAGCCCAGCCTCACTGGCTGGGCTGCGTGACACCACTGGTGGTGTCCCGTAGCCACTTCGTTTTTTTTTTTTCATTACCTTTTGATACCTTTTGATGTGTTCGCCACTCTTCTAGCGGCACCAAGGAGCGCGACGCCCCTCGTTATGGGTGGTGATTTGGTGCAGTAGCCTGTTTGAAGCGACAGCTCGCTCCCTTGCGAGGATGGGCTCGTCTGGCACTTTTTGCAGTTCGACATCTAGGGCTCTCTTGAAGTTTCTAACGAGATGTCCCTCATGTCTCTTACTCGCCGTGGGAGTTTGTTGAAGAGACGTGGGCCTCTGTGTGATAACCAGCCCTCTCGCAGAGAGCCCATAGCACCCCTGTTATTCATCCGGGGGATTTCGCATTCCCAGCCTCTCCTATCACTGAATTTCATGACTATCGGAGTATGTAGGTTTGGTACTAAACCCTCTGCGATTTTCCACGTGTATATTATTAGGTAACGTTCTCTTCTACGTTCCAGTGAGTACAGATTCAGTGCTCTTAAACGCTCCCAATAGTGTAGATGTTTTATCGAACTTATATGCGAAGTGAAATTTCTTTGTACACTCTCTATGTCATTTATTTCACCTGCTTTGTATGGGGATGTTAATACACTACAGTATTCAAGCCGCGGTAGCACTAGAGATTTGAAGAGCGTTATCATAGGCAATTCACCGGTGTTTTAAAAGTACGCAGAATCCAACCCGTTAGACGTTTCGCAGCCGCCACTTTGACCTGGTTATGTACTTTGAAACTCATATTTTTAGACATTAATACCCCAAGGTCTTTCACACTGTCTTTCCGTTCTATTATGTGGTTAGATTCTGTTAAGTAATTTGTAATTTCTTTAACACCATTATTATCTCCGTACCGTATTAATTGGAATTTTTCCTCATTGAATTGCATGTTGTTTTCCCTGGTCCACTGGAACACTACATTCATGTCTTCCTGCAGTCGGCCCGTGTCCTCTTGTGTGTTTACTATCTTGCTTAATTTTGTGTCATCAGCAAAAGACGACACCGTACTGTGTCTGGTGTTGGTATCTATGTCGCAAATTAGTATGAGGAACAGAAGGGGCGCTAGCACTGTTCCTTGGGGCACTGAGCTTTTGACATCTGAAGGCTCAGATGTGACTTGGTTTACTGCTACTGATTGTTTTCGGTTTACGAGGAAATTGTATATCCACCGTCCGATTTTCCCAGTTATACCTTTTGCTTTCAGTTTGTGGGCTATTATACCATGGTCACATTTATCAAATGCCTTAGCAAAATCGGTGTAAATGACATCCACGTTTTTCTTTTCTTCTAGCGCTTTAAGAATTTTGTCATAGTGTTCCAAAAGTTGTGAGAGACATGATCTTCCCACTCTGAACCCATGTTGACCGGTGTTGTGTAGTTCATTTGTCTCCATGAATGTTGAAATTTTGCTTCGCAGGACTCGCTCGAAAACTTTAATGATGTGAGAGGTTAGAGCTACCGGGCGGTAGTTTTTTGGTAGTGCTTTACTCCCTCCTTTATGCAGTGGGGCAATTATTGCGTTTTTCAAGCTATCTGGTATGTCACCAGTGTCTAGACTCCTTCTCCACATTATAGCCAGGGGTTTTGAGAGGTTTTCCTTACATTTCTTCATTAGGATAGAATTCCATGAGTCCGGGCCTGGTGCCGAGTGGGATGGCATGTTGGAAATGGCCTCTTCTATGTCTTTTGGACCGAAATCAATATCCAGCATCTGAGGGGTTTCCGTGGGGGAGGTTTCCATGAAAAATATATTTTGGTCTCTGATGACTTTTGTTTCATCAGGCTCACTGAATGCCATTTCATACTGCCTGCTTAAGAGTTCGCTCATTTCCTTTTTGTCCCCTGTGAAAGAGCCGTCCCCTTTGCTCAGTGGGCCGATGTTTGATGTTGTTTTAGCCTTTTGTTTGGCGTATGAAAAGAAGTATTTGGAATTTTCCTTTATACCTGCAATAGCTTTCCTCTCCTCTTCCATATGTTGTAGTTCATATGATATTCTTAGCCTTTGTTCAATTTCCACAATTTCTCTATCTATTTCGACCTTTTGCCTATCCTGTAGATTTTGATGTGTGCGTCTTTGTGTGAGTAATTTTCTTCTTCTGTACAGCCTCCTCCTTTCCCGATCTTGTTTGCTTCTTCGTTTTGTTTGTCTTGCAGGTATATGGTGGCTACAGATTTGGGTCATGGTTTCTGTTATTAAGACTAGACATTCTGCTGGTGTCAGGTTATCCATTAAATCTTCCCAGTCTATTTCCTCCATTTCTTGATTTACCTCTTCCCACCTAATGTTTTTGTTATTGAAGTTAAATTTACTGAAGGGGCCGTTTTTTTCTTCTCGATTCTGAGGTTGTCTGTACACTTTCTAAGGTTGTTTTGATCTCAATTAATTTATGATCTGAGTATGTTGTGTCCGATATGTTAATGCTGTGTACTAGAGAGTCGTTGTTAGTGAAGACCAGGTCTAAGATATTGTTTTCCCGTGTGGGTTCAGCAATATGTTGGGTAAGACTAAAAAAATCACAAAGTTCAAAAAGCTCTCGTATTAGTATTTGCTTCTCCGGTGTTATTTGCCACTAACTGGTTTTCTAGTTGTCTCCATTTAATGTTTGGTAGGTTAAAGTCTCCTAGCCATATAATATTTGGTGTTGGGTTCCCCTGGGTTTCCACTTCTGATTTTATTTTGTTGAGCTGGGTTTTGAATTCTTCTCGGGATGAGACCTGTAAACTATGGGCAGATCAACAGATTTTTTAAGGGGATTTTTTTTTTGCCCCCTTTCCCCTCTTATTTAGCCCCGTTAGGTTTGAGATTTTAAGACCTTTCGCCCAATTTCTTCGCCAATAATAAGACCTTTCGTGCCATTTAGGAGTCGATTTTTGCCTGGCGAGCGATAATGAGCCTGTAATGTAGGAGGAACTGTTAAATTAACGAACACCCCGTTCTTAACATTAATCCTCCATTACAAACCCCAATGCACTTGAATACATTAATTAATTAAACCATATGATCCTCCCGGGATTCGAACTCGGGACTCCACACCCAGAACATAATCATCTAAACCATTATACCACCAACACAAAGCCATAACATAGAATAGTAAAGCTTCTTAAGTACTGAAAGGGTTAATAATCAGCCTCGTAATGTTCTTGTTTGTTTGTCTTTGGTTTGTCTCCCTCCTTCTTTCCCTTCCTCCTCCTTCCTTCTCTCCTGGATATTATTCTAACGACAAATGAAAGACTGGTAAATAGCGTTAAAATCGGACCGGAATTTAGCTCTAGTGACCATAGGATAGTGTCCTTTAACATTAAAGTAAATAATGACCAAGAAAACGAGAGCACGGAAAAAGTACCAGATTATCGAAGGGCCGAGTTTAACAAACTTAGAAGGCATCTTGCCAATACTGACTGGAGTGAAATGACCGAAACTCTTGATGTAAATCGATTATGGAACATATTATCTAATAACCTAAACAAAGCAATAAATACAAGCATCCCTCTACGAAACCGGCGCCCAGCAGGCAAATATAAGCCAAAATGGTGGAATAATGAAATAAAAAACATCCTCTTAGTAAAAAAGCAGGCATACCAAAAATATAAGGCAACTCAGAATAATAGCGATAAATTAGAACACGATAGACTGCGTCGAACAACCAAAAATCTCATCAAACGAAGTAAGAAGAATCTGGAACTTCATATTGCCAGCTCCAGCAAGTCCAATCCGAAAGAATTATACAGCTATATAAGAAACAGAAAAACGGTAACTTCAACAATAGGCCCACTTGTTGCGGAAAATGGAGATCATACAGATAACAAAGTACAAATGGCGAATTTCCTAAATAACTATTTTGCATCAGTTTTCACGTCGGAAGATACTACCGGTAACCGACCTACCCCTACGAATCAATCAAATGGCACTGAGCTCGAAAACTTTACGATTTATGAAGACGATATCCTGTTCGCAATCAACAATTTGAAAGTTAATAAAACCCCAGGCCCTGATAAAATATACCCAAGGATCCTAAAAGAAGCAAAACACGAATTATTAAACCCACTCGCAAATCTGTTCAACAAATCATTGAATGTTGGGATAGTTCCAAACGAATGTAAACTAGCTAACGTGACGCCCATATACAAAAAAGGAAATAAGTCCTCTCCCGGTAATTATCGACCAATTAGCTTAAC
Organism: Paralithodes platypus; assembly: GCA_032716605.1. Lineage (NCBI taxonomy): Eukaryota > Metazoa > Arthropoda > Malacostraca > Decapoda > Lithodidae > Paralithodes > Paralithodes platypus. The sequence goes on along the minus strand of CM064568.1, from coordinate 39,089,181 downwards.
ATCGGTAACGGGCAAATTAATGGAAACCATTATAAGGGACAAAATAGTAAAACATTTGGAAGAAAATAATTTAATAAAAGATTCTCAGCACGGTTTTAGAAATAAACGTTCATGCTTAACAAACTTACTCGATTTCTTCAATGATGTTTACAAATCATATGATAAGGATAGAGCAGTTGATATAATATATCTCGATTTTCAGAAAGCTTTCGATACCGTACCCCACAAGAGACTAATTGACAAAATAAAAGCTCATGGCATAACAGGAAAAACTCTGAAATGGCTCGAAAATTGGCTCACAGACCGTAAACAACGAGTTGTAATAAATGGTGAAGAATCTGATTGGTGCAAAGTAAATAGTGGCGTTCCCCAGGGTTCGGTATTAGGTCCTATTCTTTTTATAATTTACATAAACGACTTCGACGAAGGAATAGAATGCAAAATTTCGAAATTTGCTGACGATACAAAAATTACTAATAAAGTAACCTCAACAGTACATTGGCAAAAACTACAAGGTGACCTAGACACTTTAGAAAACTGGGCAGAAAAATGGCAAATGAAATTCAACATAGAAAAATGCAAAGTATTACACATCGGTAGTAACAACGCTAAAAAAGATTACTCAATGAACAACATTCAACTATCAAATGCAAATAATGAAAAGGATCTGGGAGTTTTAATATCAAGTGACCTGAAGCCGAGTAAACAGTGTACAGAGGTAATAAAAACTGCTAATAAATTGGTGGGTTTCATCGGCAGAACATTCAAATTCAAATCAGAAAAAATCATACTTACTCTATTCAACTCATTGGTGCGTCTCCATCTCTAATACTGCGTGCAATTCTGGTCACCGTACTACCGAAAGGACATAAATAAACTTGAAAAGGTGCAACGCAGAGTCACTAAAATGATACCTAGATTGCGTAATAAACCGTACGAAGAGTGCTTAAAAGAACTAAATTTGTTTAGCTTAACAAAGTGCAGAATGAGAGGTGACCTAATAGAGGTGTTCAAAATCTTCAAGGGATTCAGCAACCTAAATGTAAGCGAATTATTTATGATCAATCAAGCAAACACGAGAAACAATGGTTATAAGATTATAGGCAAGCGTTTTCATTCTCACGAGGCGGCGAAGCATATCTTCTTCAACCGCGTTGTGAATAATTGGAACAGACTACCCTCGAACATTGTAAACTGTAATACTGTCGAAACATTTAAGAACCATCTGGATAAACACATGGCAAATAACCCCCGATTAACACAGTTTCTTTCAGAATAACGCGCAACGAAATGTCAACGCATACCGCAATGTATATTGATTTTCATACATCTGTTCCCTTTCAGAATTGTAGTAAATAGAGTTAGCTTAGATTACAAATCAACTTCTTTTTTCTCCCTGTCCTGTCCGAATTTCCGTGTCAGTTTTTCAATACTACATGGTATTTTTCCTATCTGTTTCCATACCAGAATTAGCTGGAGGGAGTGGTGGGTGGGGAGGAGCCTTCTTCTTTGCTATCCTTTTCTCTACCTCGTAGTCAGTAGATTAGTAGTTTTAGATATCCAAACTGCCCCGTAAGGACCAATAGGTCTGTTGCAGTTTGTTCTCCTTTGTATTCCTTTGTATTCCTCCCTCCTTCCTCCCCCCTTACCTCCCTTCTCTCCCTCCCTCCCCTACCTTCCTTCCCCCCTCCCTCCCGTCTTCCTTCTCTCCTTCCTTCCCCCCTCCCACCTCCCCTCTCCACCTCTCTCCTTCCCTTTCTCTCCACCTCTCTCCTTCCACCTCTCTCCTTCCCTTTCTCTCCACCTCTCTCCTTCCCTTTCTCTCCACCTCTCTCCTTCCCTTTCTCTCCACCTCCCTCCTTCCCTTTCTCTCCACCTCCCTCCTTCCCTTTCTCTCCACCTCTCTCCTTCCCTTTCTCTCCACCTCTCTCCTTCCCTTTCTCTCCACCTCTCTCCTTCCCTTTCTCTCCACCTCTCTCCTTCCCTTTCTCTCCACCTCTCTCCTTTTCTCTCCACCTCTCTCTTCCCTTCTCTCCCTCTCTCCTCCTTTCTCCTCCACCTCTCTCCTTCCCTTTTGCTCTCCACCTCCTCCTTCCATCCTTCTCTCCACCTCCTCCTTCCATCCTTCTCTCCACCTCCTCCTTCCATCCTTCTCTCCACCTCCTCCTTCCATCCTTCTCCACCTCCACCTTCCCTTTCTTCTTCCCCACCTCCTCCTCCTTTCTCTCCACCTCTCTCCTTCCCTTTCTCTCCTCCCCTCCCTCCTTCCCTTTCTCTCCTTCCCTTCCTCCCTCTCTCCTTCCCTTTCTCTCCACCTCTCTCCTTCCCTATTCCTCCTCCTTCCTTCCTTCCTTCTCTCCACCTCCTCCTTCCATCCTTCTCTCCACCTCCTCCTTCCATCCTTCTCTCCACCTCCTCCTTCCTTCCTCTCACCCTCTCCTTTCCCTATCTCTCCACCTCTCTCCTTCCCTTTTTCTCCACCTCCCTCCCCTTCCTTTCTCTCCACCTTCCTTCCCTCCTTCCATTCTCTCCACCGTCATTCCCTCCTTCCTTTCTCTCCACCCTCCTTCCCTTCTCTCCACCTTCTCCTTCCCTTTCTCCCCTCTCCCTTCCCTTTCTCCACCCTCTCTCCTCCCTTTTCTCTCCACCACTCTCCTTCCCTTTCTCTCCATCTCTCCTTTCCATCTCTCTCCACCTCTTCCTTCCCTTTCTCTCCACCTCTCTCCTTCCCTTTCTCTCCACCTCTCTCCTTCCCTTTCTCTCCTTCCCTTTCTCTCCACCTCTCTCCTTCCCTTTCTCTCCACCTCTCTCCTTCCCTTTCTCTCCACCTTCCTCCTTCCCTTTCTCTCCACCTCTCTCCTTCCCTTTCTCTCCACCTCTCTCCTTCCCTTTCCTTCCCACCTCTCTCCACCTCTCTCCTTCCCTTTCTCTCCACCTTCCTCCTTCCCTTTCTCTCCACCTTCCTCCTTCCCTTTCTCTCCACCTCTCTCCTTCCCTTTCTCTCCACCTCCCTCCTTCCCTTTCTCTCCCTCTCTCCTTCCCTTTCTCTCCACCTCTCTCCTTTGAGCATAAATCCAAAGAAGTTATCCTAACCCTTTACAATTCCTTAGTCCGCCCTCTTCTGGAATACTGCGTTCAATCATGGTGCCCTTATTACCAAAAAGATATAAACAAGCTAGAACGAGTTCAACGTAGAGTTACCAAAATGATACCTAGCCTAAAGAACAAACCATACGAAGAGCGTCTTAGCGAATTAAATCTATTTCCTTTAACCCAGCGCATATTAAGAGGTGACTTAATTCAAGTGTTCAAAATCGTCAAAGGCATCGACAATATGAACTGTAGTAAGTACTTCACTATCGACCAATCTAATTACACGCGGGGAAACGGTTGCAAAATTATTGGTAAATCTTTTAACTCACACGAATCTAAGGATTTCTTCTTCAATCGAGTTGTCAACTTGTGGAATGGGCTTCCCCGAAACGTTATAGACTGCATCATCGTTGATTCATTTAAACTCCGCCTAGACAAATATCTCGCATCAAACCCGCGACTGACTGCGTTTGTAATTAAATAACTTTATTTTATCCCCCCCTCAGTTACTAACCCATCTGTCCCCTACTAACTTCCTAATCCTGCCACGGACATTAGTTCCAGGGCAGTAATTCCCTTTCCAATGTTCCCTTACCCACTCTAAACCACTGTTTGGACATTTGATCCTCAGTGTTTTGGAGGACAAGCAACCTAGAAGGGTCACTATATCTGTTGTTGCTTGATTTCCTTTGTACCAACACGACCCAAATTCAAAACCGTCAGGGATAACAACCGAGGACCGAGGACAGCCATGAATGTAAATGTAGATCCGACCAGAACCAAAAATTCGATGAAAGAACGATCTGCGAGTTCTAAAACCGCAACTTTAAAGGTTTTCTATGCAAACGCTCGTAGCATACGCAATAAATTTTCAGATTTAGAGGAACTAGTGTTTACAGAAAATTATGATGTGATTGGCATAACAGAATCTTGGCTCAATACACAAGATAGAGACTTTTTAGCAGAGTATTCACTTCCCGGTTATGTAATGTTTGAGAACAGCCGAATAAATAAAAATGGAGGTGGCGTTTTATTTTATATCAAAGAAAGTCTTAACCCGACCCTCGTGTCAAAACCTCAAATTGTGAACGTCGACACATCTTTTGTGCTAATAAAGAATAATAAAGGTACAAAAATAATACTTGCGTTAATATACAGACCTCCAGCTCAATCAGTGCAAACTGACCGAGAAATTTACGAACAAATTGCAGATGTAAGTAACTCACAAGATACCGTAATTTTTGGCGACTTTAATTTACCTGTGACCAAGTGGGGCGATACTCTTACTTCACACTCCGGACATGACTTGTATACGAACTTGCAAGAGAGTTCGCTTTAATCAATTTGTTCGAATGCCGACCCGTGGTAATAACGTTCTTGACATTGTACTTGCAACAAAAGAAGAATTGATAGAGAATTTGAATGTTGGTGATGAATTCAGTAACAGCGACCATCGTACGATAACTTTCACTTTAAAGTTTACTAGTAACGAACCAAATAGTAGCATCGAAAAAGTCCCTAATTTCAAGAAAGCAAACTTCCATAAACTTAGAGCTATGTTTAAAGAAACTGACTGGAGCTTTTTAATTAACAATAACGACATAAATACATCTTGGAAGTTATTCGAAACCACTTACCTAAAAGCAGTGCAAGACTGCATACCATCGAAAATACGGCGTCCAGGCCATAATAATAAGCCCAAATGGTGGAATAAAGATATTTCAAACTGCCTGCTTGCTAAAAAATTTGCTAATGATAGATTAAAATCCTCACAAAATGACGAAGAACGGGTGAAATTTGTAGAGCTACGGCTACGACGCAAAGCCAAAAAGTTAATTAAGCAAAGTAAAAAGACCTTAGAGTTACATATTGCGAATCAAAGTAAAACAAAACCCGAAAGAATTCTATAGTTATATCAGAAAGAAAAAAGTAGTTACTTCAACTGTTGGACCGTTAGTCGATGAAAAAGGAGAATACACCAAAGACGAAGTACAAATGAGTAATGCCCTCAATACCTTCTTTGCATCATTTTTTACAACAGAAGACCTCAGTGATATCCCTACACCATCGCCGATTCAGATTGATAATTCAGATGTTCTAAGCAATATCACCGTTACAGAGAGAGAAGTATTGAATTGTTTAGATAAACTCAAGGTAAATAAAACGCCAGGACCTGATACAATCTCGCCTAGAGTTCTAAAGGAAGCTAAGAATGAGCTCTCCAAACCACTGACATTACTATTCAATAAATCCTTGCAGTCTGGAACTATGCCTGATCAGTGGAAGCTAGCCAACGTAACACCGATATTAAAAAAAGGCAGCAATCCCTACCCATTAACTATCGTCCAATTAGCTTAACCTCAGTTGTATGTGCTAGAAACGGTCATAGACTCGTCATATCGACTCGTTAACTTAGAGGAAAATAACACTTAAAGATACTCAACACGGCTTTCGTAAAAAACATACCTACTTACTGAACCTCTTAGTCCTCTTCCACGATATCCCCAACCTCTACGATGAGAAGTAAAGCTGTAGATATTATATACCTTGATTTTCAAAGGCCTTTGACAAAGTTCCCCACAAACGTTTACTGCTAAAACTAAAAGCGCATGGAATACAAGACGGTGTGTTGAAATGGATAGAAAATTGTGCTCAGCAACAGAAAGCAAAGGGTAGTCATAAACGGTAAGGCATCTAAATGGACCAATGTAAGTAGCGGGGTACCCCAGGGATCGGTACTAGGACCAATTCTCTTTCTAATTTACATCAACGACATAGATGAGGGTCTCACCTGCACAATCTCAAAATTTGCTGACGATACAAAATTGCAAATAGCGACTCTCAAAAGAACAAGTTGACGATATGCAACACAATCTAGATAAATTGTCATGTTGGGCCCAAATTTGGCAAATGAGTTTCAATGCGGATAAATGTAAAGTACCATGTCGGATACCTAAATGAGAAAGCAAACTATTCGATGAATGGCACTCAGCTTAAGAATGTAAACAGAGAAACTGATCTGGAGTAACAATATCGAGTAACCTAAAACCGAGTCAACAATGTTCAGAAGTTGTTAAGAAGGCAAACAAAATAATTGGCTTTATAGGCAGGTCATTTGAGCATAAATCCAAAGAAGTTATCCTAACCCTTTACAATTCCTTAGTCCGCCCTCTTCTGGAATACTGCGTTCAATCCTGGTGCCCTTATTACCAAAAAGATATAAACAAGCTAGAACGAGTTCAACGTAGAGTTACCAAAATGATACCTAGCCTAAAGAACAAACCATTATGAAGAGCGTCTTAGAGAATTAATCTATTTCCTTTACCCAGCGCAGATTAAGAGGCGACTTAATTCAAGTGTTCAAAATCATCAAAGGCATCGACAATATTAACTGTAGTAAGTACTTCACTATCGACCAATCTAATTACACGCGGGAAACGGTTGCAAAATTATTGGTAATCTTTTAACTCGCACGAATCTAAGAATTCTTCTTCAAATCGAGTTGTCAACTTGTGGAATGGGCTTTCCCCGAGACGTTATAGACTGCAGCCACCGTTGATTCATTAAATTCCGCCTAGACAAATATCTCGCATCAAACCCGAGACTGACTGCGTTTGTAAATGAATAACTTTATCCTCCCCTCAGTTACTAACCCATATGTTCCCTACTAACTTCCTAGTCCTGCCACGTTAGTGGCAGGGCAGTAGTTCCCTTTCCAATGTTCCCTTACCCACTCTAAACCACTGTTTGGACACTTGATCCTCAGTGTTTTGGAGGACAAGCAACCTAGAAGGGTCACTAGATCTGTTGTTGCTTGATTTCCTTTGTACTCCTTTGTACTCTGTACTGTGGGGTCTCTGCTAAATACAACTTCTGTAGTCAGTTTTATTCAGGAACATCAACCTTTCAGTAAAGCATGACGCATTTTCTCAGCATGTTCTGGCTATTACTAGACGATTTTGTTTAGTTTACATAGTACATGGGGTAGTCAAAGGGATAGCCAAGATAGATATGATCTATTTGATTGCTAGAAATCCTTTCTAAGCTGTAAAAATCGTCTAATGTTAGCAACAATACAATGAAAATAGCTGTAATGTTACTGAAAGATCTAAGGGGTAACCCATTCGAATACAAATTTTTGATCATTACAATACAAATCCGAAGACGCTATTCTCACCTTATACAACTCATTGGTTCGCCCTCATCTGAAATGAGACAGACAATCTTGGTGTCCATATTATCAAAAGTACATGGATAAACTTGGGGGATATTTTGTTATAGCTCCCTTTTAATCAAGAAGAGAGTATACTGTAAAAATCACGATTTTGACAGTGTATACCAGGTGAAACTTTTATAGAAGTGCCAAGAATTTTCTGACACTAACTGTACCGTCCTTAACTCATTATGTACCGGTGACGTCCTTTTATTATATTGTGGCTACTGTTAGAGGATTGTATTCAGCTTAAAAAGGGCCCCCAGCAATTAACAAGCTTCGAGCTATCTCGCTTAACCCTTTTTGATACCACATATCCTTCTTAAACTGCACACAATCGTGTAAATATAGCTATAATAAACAATGTAATACTTTCCGATCCGAACGACGTGGGCAGCTTATTGGGATATTTTACCGTTGTTACAAATTTCTTACTATTTTTTTTTTTTGTGCGCAGGAATTTCAGACTTCGCCTCACCACACCCGCTAACTTCTGCTCTTCTCACTTTAACCCCGTCTGTACCGGGGACGTCTTATTAACTTTATTCTAGCTATATTGAGACAATTTTGTACAGCTCAAGATGATATGTGGCAGTATAAAGGAATAAGTGATATAGTTCGAAGCCTGTTATGTGCTGTAGGCCCTTTTTAAAAAGGTTAGCTGGAACTCCTGTTTCACCACCTGGACTCTTTTGCTGACTTACTCCCATGCCTTTCAAACATAGAAGGCAACTCCATTTTACCCTCCAAAAATCTTCCCTCCATATCAATACACTATACTATTAACACATTACATAATGCACTATCTTCTAAAAATAAACTTGATCTTTATCCCACAAATTCAGCTGTCTGAAGCAACTTCCAGCAATCCCTTCTCTGCTTTCTCCTACGTTCTCTATCCTAGTTTTAAAGCTTTATGCAAGTACCTTTTAAATGTGCAATCCCTATTTTTATATCTTATTTGCAAGGAGATATCCCCCAAATCAATTATGATCATCAAAACAACATTTCGTGATATAACTAAAGCAAACATATTAATTGAAACTGCAATATTTTAAGGTAGAGACTAATTCTTCCCCGTCGATAAGCTCACCAAACACCGAGCTACCGCTGTCTTTGGTAATGTCCAGTATACACAAGTTAACCCTCTCCGACATATGACGCGATTTTGAGCCTATTGGGGATACTTTAAAGCCTTTGTTACCATCAGGGGTATTTATAAACCTTTAGTTTAGTTACTTCAACCTCTGCAGTTGTCTTTGAGTTAGCTGTGGGCAGAAAACTAATTTTGGAGAGGTAATTAAAAGAGTGAGAGAACTCTATTTCTTATTGCTAATCTGGCAACCTCTGCGTCATAAATGCGTGATAGGGTTGAGTGGTCTAATTGATTTGCTATGTTTGCACGCTCCTAGAATAAACGCCACAGAAAGGGCTAAGATCGTGAAGTAATTGCTATGGATCAATTTTGATAATAATAATTGCAAACTATAAGGCCATATATTTCATGGTACATAGAATAGCCTTCTAGGGGGCGATGTAGGTCAAGTCAGGTGAAAGTATTGAGGGATAAGCCTTTACAACGGCACCTCGTACCAACTTTCCGAAGAGTGTCGAGAGGGGAGAAGGGGTGTTGGAGAGAGAGGAAGCTGTTGGAGTGGCTTTGTTATGTGTTTTATTAGTCTGTATACGTCATCGAAGTGTCCCTCGACTGGGTGCAAATATGTGAAACATGCTAGGACGTACTACCACACTCACTAAATATGTCCGCATTGGCTGGGATCGAACTCAGGTCAAGCAGATTCACACGTGAGCGTGTTTTTCACTTAACCGCAGCGGTCGACTAAGGCTAGACTAAGACTAAAACAAAGTACACAGTAACAGCATATAAGGTTTTATTTATAAGTGACAACTGAGAGGAAACAAAGACAAAGGTTATGGTTAAATACATAAGAACAATACAATTAGTATTTTTGAGGTTAAGCATATACGGTATATACAAATACAAATTAATGGAACCTGGAAGAAAACAGATCATCTATGTGGAAGAGGAAGCGAAGTAGAGATATAACTAGAGTGATGTGTAAACGTCCTATGTTGCATATACTGTATTTTGATGTTAAATGGGAACGATGTTTATGCCCTGGAAATGAAAGGAAATAAGTGCAGTAACAACAATGCAATCACCCCTACAACGCAGCCATGATCTTCGCATAGCAGAAAACGAGGACCACTCCTATCTGTGCTGCCAGCCCAGCTGCCATTAATGACCCTTTTTTCTGACACTCCAAAGAAGAAAGAGCAGATGTCCATTCAGGTCCAAAGGGTACCTATTGCCCCCTCTTCCCCAGAAGCTCGTAACCAGCAGGAGACACAGAAAAAGGGTACAGGACAGAAATACGAGATTGTTTCACAGCTTACCTGCTCCTTTAAGAATCAGAGAGTTTCCTCAAAGAGTTGCGTCCTCAAAATTATCACCCGGTGTTGCTTCCTCCGAGCAACGCACCAGTATACTCGCCTAGTGAGGAACAAGAGCATAGTCTCATGCATGATAAAGCTCCTTCGCCGAGTGTACTGACAGCCCAGCAGATTATGTCTGTGACCACAGAGAGAGGACTTGGCGAGATTACAGCCGAACCCCAGAGAAGCAGAAGAGAACAAGAAACCCTGGTCCATCCTTGCCTGAGACCCTTGGAAATCTATCTTTTCCAAGTTAGTAGTGAAGGTACAATATTAGCTATTGCTATTCTCTATATACGAGATCCTTTTTCATACTTAAATTTCCACCTCCCACACTATCCCTTAGCCACATTAGTGGAGGATATACAGTATTCATATACAGTATATGGTTCTATAGACGTCTCAGTCTATATTACTCAGTGCATTAAACCACAGAATAATGTTAGCCCCTTCTGTACCGGCAACGTCATTTAAATTTTATTCTAGCTACTATTAGACAATTTAATTCAGTTTAATAAAGCCTCATGCAATTAACAGGTTTCGAACTATCACATTTAACCCTTTTATCTATCGCAGATCCTTCTAAAATAGCGCAAACATCGTCTAAATATAGCAAGAAGAAAATAAGAAGACGTCGCCGGTACAGAAGGGGTTAAAACTGCATATACAGTATACCCAAAGACAGTCTATGAACACATAGTTAAATGTTTATCAAATCTATTCTGATTAGCTCTAGTAGTCCCAAGCATATGATTTATCAAAACAAATGTTGTTGAATACTCTATAGATAAATCAAGTTTTAAGATTGTAAAAGCATTTATGACTATGAATCGAGTTCTTTCTCATAAACTGAAAACAAGTTTTTCAGTTTAGGTGTGAGGGTCAGTATCTCAGCTGTTTAATGGCTGTGTGAAAACTACATTATTAGGAAGACACAAAATCGATCTCTCAAGTTTGTTTATGAAGCTTCATATGCAGAGATGATCCATTAGGTCTGTTCCCGTGTTACTTTGTGTACAGATGACAACACCAAGCAAACAGCTGTCCATCAATCATAGGGAATATCGACTGAGAAAATTAAGTATCTGTCTGCCTTTTTTATCATGTGTTCATCAGCTTATCTATACAAAACAAACTAATAGAGTGTTTTGCCGGATTCCACGACATCCGAGCAACTCGCGAGCATCAGAATCACTGCCTCGTCACCTTGCAGAATGACCAACTTGAGAACAACCAACAATGCACATGTTGCATTTTTGTACACATATGTCAAATTTAATGTTATTTTGGTGTTTATATTCATTTCGCGATTCGTGCATGTTTATACGCGTCTACAGCAAGGATGGAAGGGTGTTTGTGGAGTGTAGTGGACTAATGCCATGTTGTAATGTAGCTAGGGGAATGTGAGGTGTGGTTAGTTATAGTATAAAGCGTTCTGTAGCTTATGTGAGGGTGCAGAGGAGAGTGATTGGGCAGTGTGAGGAGCGTAGTGTGGGGTCTTTATATTGGTTTTGGGATTGTGATGATCATACCATGCTTCCAGATGTTGGGTATTGTGTTGTGTGAATAGCTGTAGTTTGGTATTTTGGTGAGTGCTTGAATGCCTTGTGGTCCCAGGTATCTAAGGTGTATGTTATTTATATTGTCTGGGTCACAGGCGGTTGAGTGTTTGAGGTTATAATAATAATAATAATAGTTCTTAAAGCTAGCGCATGCTAAGCTAGCTAAGGATAGCTCAATAAGGCCGATTAGGCGTATTTCCATTGGGGTCTTGTACTACTACCCCATCCCTTTGCTCATGAGGGATGGTAACGACTCAGTGCTTGTGAAAAATCTTTAATGCGCCGAGCGTGGGCGCGAACCCGGGCCTTCTGGGTGGAAGTCCGAGACGCTAGTCACTACACCAAGCGAGGTTATTGATGATGTATTTTGTCTGACTGTTAATGAAGGGTGCATAGTCTGGGTTAGTGGGGAAATGTTTTGTTGGATGACTCATAGGTTGTCATGGTGAGGGTTTAGGTGGCTGACTCTTGAGAAAGGATTAATGAGAATGTTTGCTTGTTGTTTGTTTGAAGTTATGGTGGTCGCTGTTGTGATGGCAGCATGTGATTGTGTTGTGTTGGAGAGTGTTATGCCGTTTAGTGTTTTGTAGAGTTTGCTGGATTTTCTTTTGTGATCAAGTGTTTGTAGGTAACTGTTCCAATTCAGTGCTTGTTGTTCTAATATTTTGTTGTTAATTTATGTGTTTAGTGCTTGTATTTGTTGAGTAGTGTTCTCCATGTGGGGTGTTGGGGGAGTGTTTCAGTGTGTTGCATTGTCAGATGAAGCTGTTAATTCCTGGTGTAAAATTGGGATTGTGTTGCTTTCTGTTACCTCTTGGGATGTATTTTTGGTCTGCAATTTGAATAATTGTATTAAAGGTGTGTTCGGTATCGTTGATGCTTGTGATAAGTGTACTGTTTAGAGTTTCGAGGTACTGTTGTGTCTCAGTTGTGAAAGCTTCCCAATTGGCCAGCTGGGGTGATTCTGTTTTGTGTGGTAATGATGATCGGGAGGTGGTCAGAAATTAAGGTTTTGACCACCCTCCACGATGTCTTGGGGGCGAGGTTCGGGGAGCAGAAGGTGATGTCTGGTGATGAGGGGAGTTAGAAGGCTTGGTGGGGAATATGGGTATGCTGATGGATGTTATTTAGGATGAAAAGGTTACCTGTTTGGTTGTTTAAAACCAACCCTCTGTCTGTGTCTTCGGGATTGTTGACATTGTTGTTGTTGCTAGTGCTGTTGTTGCTAGTGCTGTTTTTGTTATTGTTGTTGTTGGTGATATTAATATTATTACTATTATTATTTCCATTATAATTTCGGTGTGCTCTAGCCACCAATTTGCAAGAGGATGACCAGGTAAGTCTGTGCTCACAATCTGAAAGAGATAAAAACATAGTGGTTGATAGTATTGGTGACTATTATAATAAGGTCATTATCCTTATTCTTGGTAAACCAAGTTATTACGAAATAATGAGTGTTTAACTACAATAATAACAATGCAAATGAATAAAAAACATAGTCAATGAATAATTCTGGAAACAAACGGATAAATATACTGTTAGTTAAATGATTGAATATTTGATCAAGTAAGCTAATTAAATAAATGTATTATTTAAATTCAAACACCTCTATATATATAGTATGGTGCAGTAGTCTAATTTCAATATATGCAGAACACTATCTACTATTTTCTAAAACTGTTCCTCTGAAGACATATTCATAATTTATAAAGGAAGTTTGTTCCAGGTAGAACAGATCATGTATGTGATAAATATTCCACATATACGAGTACTTATCCTACTCAGCTCTATTTCCAGTAATATCTGCTTTGTGTTCACATCGAGACAAATACTTATATATTACAATAATTCCAACCCGTTTGGTATTTTGAGAGAGAGAGAGAGAGAGAGTACAAAGGAGTGCAAAGGAAATCAAGCAACAACAGGTCTAGTGACCCCTCTATGCTGCTTGTCCTCCAAAACACTGATGATCATGTGTCCAAACAGTGGTTTAGAATGGGTAAGGGAAAATTGGAAAGGGAACTACTGCCCTGTAACTAATGTCCATGGCAGGATTAGGAAGTTCCCGTCTATATATATATATATATATATATATATATATATATATATATATGTTGTTACCGTTAACCCTTTTAGTACCGGTGGTGGACTTTTGTATTTGACTTCAACTATATTTAGACGATTGTATTAAGCTTAGGAAGAATATATGGTAACTAAAAGGATTAATTGAGATAATGTGGAACCTTTTACTGGGTAGACGTTCTTCCTAAGCTGAATGGAATTGTCTACTGGTTGCCAGGATATAATGAAAAGCGTGTCACCGGTACTGGACGGGTTTATGTCTGATTTTTGCACACAGATAATTAACAGTGTAATAATTAACAAACATAAGGCTATTAATCTCCCAACTACATTTTTTGCGCAAATGTATAACTCATTAATCAGCTTTCCTGTCATCCGAAGTTAGTGTAAAAAATCGAGGTATTGGGTGATATGGTGTAATTATATTGGTGTAATTATTATGGGTCAGGGTTTTAATTTATGTCGCATGAGTAGGTTTAAAAGTGGTGTGTGAGAGAGAGAGAGAGAGAGAGAGAGAGAGAGAGAGAGAGAGAGAGAGAGAGAGAGAGAGAGAGAGAGAGAGAGAGAGAGAGATAGAGAGAGAGAGAGAGAGAGAGAGAGAGAGAGAGAGAGAGAGAGAGAGAGAGAGAGAGAGAGAGAGAGAGAGAGAGAGAGAGAGAGAGAGAGAGAGAGAGAGAGAGAGAGAGAGAGAGAGAGAGAGAGAGATAGAGAGAGAGAGAGAGAGAGAGAGAGAGAGAGAGAGAGAGAGAGAGAGAGAGAGAGAGAGAGAGAGAGAGAGAGAGAGAGAGAGAGAGAGAGAGAGAGAGAGAGGTGAAGTTACAAGGAGCTAAAAGGAATATTTTGTGGTCCATTCCTGGGAGATACTGGAAGTGGAAGGAGAGAGGCTGTGTACGGGTTAATGAATCCCATCCCTACCAACTCTGTTCTTAAGGGGGAGGCAGTTGCTTTGTCTGGACCCTCTTCTCGTTCATGTTTAGCCCGGTTACTTTGGAGATTTTATGACTTTCGACCCATTAGCTTGTTGATTGTATGACCTATCGCCCTCATTTCTACTACACTTATTGCAGACTGTACACACTACTATCTATTCTCTTCTCGAACTATCTATCTTGAACTACTATCTATTCTCTTTTTGAACTGCTCTACTGAAGAACTGTTTACAACTTCTGCGGGAAATGTGTTCCATGTAGAATAGATCGATAGAAAAATGTCCCGGTCGAAGGCTGATTCCTTCCAAAACTTCGGGCTCGCTATCGCTCGCCAGGAAACAAATCAACAGCTAAATGTCACGAATGATCTTAATATTGACAAAGAAATGAGGGCGATAAGTCATAAAATCAACAAGTTAATGGGGCGGCTTAAGTCATAAAATCTCCAAAGTAACCGGGCTAAACATGAAGGAGAAGGGGTCCAGACAAAGCAATTACCTCCCCCTTAAGAACAGAGTTGGTAGGGATGGGATTCATTAACCCGTACAGTACCAGAGACGTCTTTTTCATCCTATTCTGGCAGCTACTAGACGATTTTATTCAGTTTAGGCAGGACCTCTAGCAATATATAAGGCTTCAAACTATCTCACATAGATCCTTCCCAAGCTGCATAATATATAAGGCTTCAAACTATCTCACATAGATCCTTCCCAAGCTGCATAATATATAAGGCTTCAAACTATCTCACATAGATCCTTCCCAAGCTGCATAATATATAAGGCTTCAAACTATCTCACATAGATCCTTCCCAAGCTGCATAATATATAAGGCTTCAAACTATCTCACATAGATCCTTCCCAAGCTGCATAATATATAAGGCTTCAAACTATCCTCACATAGATCCTTCCCAAGCTGCATAATATATAAGGCTTCAAACTATCTCACATAGATCCTTCCCAAGCTGCATAATATATAAGGCTTCAAACTATCTCACATAGATCCTTCCCAAGCTGCATAATATATAAGGCTTCAAACTATCTCACATAGATCCTTCCCAAGCTGCATAATATATAAGGCTTCAAACTATCTCACATAGATCCTTCCCAAGCTGCATAATATATAAGGCTTCAAACTATCTCACATAGATCCTTCCCAAGCTGCATAATATATAAGGCTTCAAACTATCTCACATAGATCCTTCCCAAGCTGCATAATATATAAGGCTTCAAACTATCTCACATAGATCCTTCCCAAGCTGCATAATATATAAGGCTTCAAACTATCTCACATAGATCCTTCCCAAGCTGCATAATATCGTCTAAATATAGCTATAATAAACAATAACACACATCGCTGCTACTCAAAGGGTTAAGTGTAAGTGCATCATTTCTCACTGTGAGCGAAGTGACTGGAAATGACAAGACCGATGGCATGTGTGGGGGAGAGGTGGTGTCAGTTTGGTCGTTGATTTGTCTTCCTCATGTTTAGCCCCATTAGTTTTCAGATTTTAAATTAAGAGGGGATGGGCAGGTTTTCTGGATCATTTTCTCCCTCATGTTTAGCCCCTTTAGTTTTCAGATGTTAAGATGTTTGTCCCATTAGTTAGTCGATTCTAAAACCTTTCGCCCCATTTCTTTGTCAATATTTAGACCTTTCGCGCTATTTAGGTGTCGATTTGTTCCCTGGCGAACGATAGTGAGCCTGTAATGTTGGAAGAACCGGCCTTCGGCCGGGAAATTTTTCTACCGAAAAATGCACAAATTAATCTAGAAGGGGGATCTGATGGATTTGTTTTTTTTAATTTGATGGAGGTATAGGGAGGAAACTAAGAACATCATAAACATATAATTAAACACGCAAATGAACAAGACGTTCGGAAATATATATATTTTTCAAATGTTTTATTCACAGGTTGAAATATTCGACTTCCTCCTGTGAACAGTGCTACGGTACAACACTTCTCCCAACTCTTTCTTTTAAACTAATTTGGTGTAAATAGTGAGGGAGACAAAAGGCAGAATTGCCTGTAGCGAGTGCCTCCCCTTGAGTTGAAAGAGTGACAGGGCCAAATTCAAAGGGAAGTTCGAGCCAAAAATGCCTGGACACACGGAGTTTGAAGCAATTTAATTCATAGGAAGAGGGAAAGGCTGATTCTGGGAGAGAGTTCCAGAGTTCAGCTGTTGAATAGAAGAAAGACTAGTTGAGATGTGAGCTGCCAGTAGCTTACGCTTGAATTATTTCAGAAATAATTTAGGATGAGGTTTAAGGGGGGGTCACCGGTTTTTTGTTTATCTTTCTCTCCTTTTCTCTCTTTCCCTGGCTTGTATCCATTCGGCCCCATTCAGCCCACTGTTTTAAGACGCCAATCCCCATCCAGGTGTCGATTTCTTCCTGGCGAGTGATAGCGAGCCAGCATTGTATGGAGAAATCCGGCTTCGTCAGAGACATTTTTCTATCGAAAAATGTAAAAATTTAGCTTGCTGTCAAAACAAAAAAATATGTATACTGGCTCGCTACCGCTCGTCAGGAAAATATTGACACCTGGAGGGGGGTAAATGTCTTAAAACAGTAGGCTGAATGGGGCCGAATGGATACAAGCCAGGGAAAGAGGGAGAGAAAGAAAAACAAAGCGAGGTGGGCTCCCTTAACACTATTCTGGTTATTAGTAGACGATTTAATATAATTTAGGAAAGGTCTCTAGGAACCAAGGCAAGAATACAATTGATATATAAATTAGACATTCTAATAGTTGTGTGATATTAAATAAAACAAAATTGAGTTACGTATAATATTAAATCTATCTATCTATCTATTTACTTAGGCCCAATCCCCACTTTTCCTATTTTTGTTTTTATTTTTTTTTATTGTTCATTACCACAAGGAAATGATCTTCCTAATTAACTTTATATAATATCGTGGTATTAATGAACTGGTTGAGATGTGTGGGCTCCAGGCTTTGACTTCAATTAATACACATTTTTCTTTTGAATAAAAGGAATGATGACAGTTTTTTGAAAGTGCAGTTGGGCCATATACCGGTA
>CM064568.1:38921804-39069304 GCA_032716605.1 Paralithodes platypus | reverse complement strand
AGTTGAAGGGTTCTAGTGACGGTGGCCCTTAGTATTCCTGGTGAGTTCCGAGTCACAAGGTACAGTTGGTCAAAGTTCCAGCTGACCCACCCTCGCTCTGGGGCTCGCAGAATTAGCTGGCAATACTGGCGTAGTGGTGCAGTGATACCACTTGCCATTAATGTGTTACCTGTGTCTGTCCTGTATATTACTGCAAATTAGACTATGTAATGTTCACGTTGTGAAGACTAAATGCTCCTGCATTAAGCAGTCAACAATAAAACAGAAACATGTATTCTTATAAAATCGAGTAAAGTATGTTGTGGCAGCCAGCAGGTTGTATATGCGTTGCCAATCAGTGGATATATTAAATTGACTATTTAAGCAAATCTACGAACTTTGGGTGAATGTTCGGGATCATACATAGCAATGTATGCATTTTTATTTGAGATAGGCTTACTTTCCCTTGGGTAGTATATGTTCTAACAATGATATAGCCGAAATCAGATCTACCAATCCCAATCATTGTAAGACACACCTCCTTTCTACACCAGTATTGCCAGATAATTCTACGAGCCCCAGAGCGAGGGTGGGTCAGCTGGAACTTTGACCAACTGTACATACTCATTAGGCCGTTAGGTAGTTGCAGGGGTCAAGCTTGTTATAGGTGCCAGTACAGGTGTGGAGTGCAGGGTTGGGGTCGGTGCAGTAACAGATACAGATGAGGTTGCGAGCTGGTCCACAGTTTCTTGGTTGTCTGCATAGCTGAATGTGTATATTGACACCCTTGTTTGACTACATAGCAGAGTGTACTAATCCACAGGTTAGTGTTGACTACATCACAAATCGCGTTTATCGACAGCTTACCTGCGGCCCTACTTGCCTGGAATTCTTGTGCAGGGTTCTAGGTGTTTAGCTGGCCATCTGGCAGGATTTTCCTCTTAATCTGCTGACTCGTCTTTTTTTCTGCTCCTGTTAGTCTTCATTTCACTGAATATCACAGGGACCTCTATGTGTGCTTTACTCAATAGGGTTATAGACTCTTTTTGAACTCAGCAGAACAAAGTGGGTGACCTATGCTGGCCAGTTATTAGGTGTAAAAATGGTTGGTTCCGTAAAGTTTGGTCCTTGATGCCTGCTAACACGATTATTACTATAGTTTTCCTTGAAGGGTTGGCAGGTCGTGATGAGAGAGAATTGGGTATTATGCAGACTTAAGGCATAACAATTATATAAATATGGAGGCTAAACTATCTTCTCGAGAGGATAAGGACAAATTGTTTATCATTTCAACTCACCCACTCTCTCACTCAAATATTCTTCCTGTCTCACTTTATCCTCCTCCTTTCCAGTGCCAAATCGGGAGAGGAGGATCAAAGTCTGGTCGAGAAAAGGTTAAGTTTTTTTTTCTCACTGTCCTATCGCCCCATCCCCCCCTCACCCCCCTTCTCTCTCTCACTCACACTCATACACACACACTCTCTCTCTCTCTCAAGCTGTCTGCCCTGCCACTTTGTACGTACCACCACCTCGCCTTTCTATTTATATGTCTCTCCCAATCTTATTCCCTTTTCCCTTCTTCATATATCTAACTTTTCCTTGACCTAACATTGCCACTTTCATATCTCCAGTTGGTTCTTTGGATTACACCTTTCTATTATTATGTATATCTGTTCTTTCTACGTTGTAATTACACTCATGGTCGTCCTTCTTGTTTCTACGCCCTATTGATTAGGCGTTTGTTTCACAGCCGAATAAGGATCAGGGTTCGATTCCTGGACAAGACGAGACAATTTGTGCGAGTCCCCTAACGTTTATTGCAGATGAACATTTATTGCAGGTGAACATTTATTGACTTAGTATCATATAATTTAACCCTTTCAGTAATATGCCTTTGTTCACCTAGCAGTAAATATAAACCAATTTGGGAAGATTGTAGACACCAATCGAGCAGGGCAATAAGCATGGGAAGCCTGTGATAAGGAGTTGCTGGAACTCAGGTTTCATTTGCTTGGCTTTCCCCACTGTATCTTTTTGTGCCTCACCTACACAGAGTAATCCAGCTAACTCTTACTAACAGCTCCTTATCCTATTAATTTCACCACACATCTTTCCAAACCAAAAACATAAATAAGAAATATGATAATGATAATAAATAAAATAAATAAATAAATACAAAATAACACAATCACTTTCATCACTCTCTCAACTTTTGGGGAGACACTTGTTACAGGCAGATTTGCCCTCGGTGTCCTTCATGCACATAGAAAATCAGGAGTTAATGGACACTTGTGCAGTTCCATCTAGGGAGGCGAACTGTGGTAGGCCTAACCTGGATACTATATATCCAGTAGCCCCTGTGTACAAGGCTGAATAACACACTTGAGTTAGCTACCACAGGCTCCAAAGGGCAGTGATGCGGAGATAAGCTCTGCGGCCAAGCGCAGCGTAGCGTAAGTCCCAGAACTACTATATTTGATTAACCCCTTGAAGCTCTGACGCGTTTTAGCAGTATATTTTGGCTATCATTAGACGATTTTATGCAGCTTAGGAAGGATCTGTGTGTATTAAAAGGGTAAAGACTCTCAATCAACCCTCTGACTTCCATATACCCTTCTTAATCTGAATAAAATCGTCTAATAATTACCAGAAAACAAAACAAAAATGTGTATTGGAGCTTGAAAGGGTTAACTTGTCTCATCTATTACAAGATAAGATTTCCTTTCTTTCTTGATTCGTTAGGTTTTCTTGTTCTTGTGACCTCTGCAATGTATAATATAGCTTTGTTCTATTACACTCGCACTTCTCTTTCTTCATGTAACACACACACACACACACATACAGAGAGAGAGAGAGAGACACACACTCACACAACAAGAGAGAGAGAGAGACACACACACAAGAGAGAGAGAGAGAGACACACACACATAAGAGAGAGAGAGAGAGAGAGAGAGATATACACACACATAGAGAGAGAGAGACACACATAAGAGAGAGAGAGAGAGAGAGAGAGAGAGAGAGAGAGAGAGAGAGAGAGAGACACATAAGAGAGAGAGAGAGACACACACACACACACACATAAGAGAGAGAGACACACACACACACATAGAGAGAGAGAGATACACATAAGAGAGAGAGAGATACACATAAGAGAGAGAGAGAGAGAGAGAGAGACACACACATAAGAGAGAGAGAGAGAGAGACACACATAAGATAGAGAGAGAGAGACACACACACACACATAGAGAGAGAGAGAGAGAGAGAAAGACACACACACACCCATAAGAGAGAGAGACACATACATAAGAGAGAGAGAGAGAGAGATACACACACACATAGAGAGAGAGACACACACATAAGAGAGAGAGAGAGAGAGAGAGAGAGAGAGAGAGAGAGAGAGAGAGAGAGAGACACATAAGAGAGAGAGAGAGAGACACACACCCATAAGAGAGATAGAGAGAGAGGCATATATTCCCCTACCATCTCTCTACCGCCCTACTCTTAATTATATCGCACCTAAAAGCTTCCCTGTGTTATCGTTCCAATACCTGCTGCAATCCATTTAAGGGGGTTCACCGGCTTTTTTTTTTAAATCTTTCTCTCCTTTTCTCTCTTTCCCTGGCTTGTATCCATTCGGCCCCATTCAGCCAACTGCTTTAAGACGTTTATCCCCATCCAGGTGTCGAGCGACAGCGAGCCAGCATTGTATGGAGAAATCCGGCTTCGCCGGAGAAATTTTTCTATCGAAAAATGTACAAATTTAGCTCGCTGTCAAAATAAAAATATATATATGCTGGCTCGCTACCGCTCGCCAAGAAAATATCGACACCTGGATGGGGGTAAACTTCTTAAAACAGTAGGCTGAATGGGGCCGAATGGATATAAGCCAAAGAGAGAGGGAGAGAAAGAGAACAAAAGCGAAGTGGGCCCCCTTAATAACCCTCATCTGGCCAAGTCAGTGTTAATATATGGGGACCTGATAGTGGAGGAGCTGGCAGGTGAACGTTTATGGCAGGTGAACGTTTATTACAGGTGAACGTTTATTGCAGATGAACTTTTTATTGCAGGTGAATGTTTATTGCAGGTAAACGTTTATTGCAGGTGCACGTTTGTTGCAGGTGAACGTTTATTACAGGTGAACGTTTATTGCAGATTAACTTTTATTGCAGGTGAATGTTTATTGCAGGTGAACGTTTATTGCAGGTGAACGTTTATTGCAGGTGAACGTTTATTACAGGTGAACGTTTATTGCAGATTAACTTTTATGGCAGGTGAATGTTTATTGCAGGTGAACGTTTATTGTAGGTGAACGTTTATTACAGGTGAACGTTTATTGCAGATTAACTTTTATTGCAGGTGAATGTTTATTGCAGGTAAACGTTTATTGCAGGTGAACGTTTGTTGCAGGTGAACGTTTATTGCAGGTGAACGTTTATTGCAGGTGAACGTATATTACAGGTGAACGTTGTTTGCAGGTGAACGTTTATTGCAGGTGAACGTTTATAGACTTTGTATCTTATCAATTAACCCTTTCAGTAATATGACACTTATTAATTGTATTATGGTTATTATTGAATCCTTTTATTCAGCTTAGGAAGAACGTCTATAAATCAAAGCCGTAAACTTTTGTGATCACAATGAACTCTGTGGCTTCCTCCTTCCCAAGCTTAAGGGGAGGAAGTTGGTTTTTCGAGTCCTCCTCCTCCCTCATGTTTAGCCCGATTAGTTATGAGATTTCAAGACATTCGCCCCATTAGTTTGGCGTTTTCAGACCTTTTACCCCATTTATATGCCAACATTAAGACCTTTCGTGCCATTTAGGTGTCGATTTTTTTCCTGGCGAGCGATAGCGAGCCTGTAGGCCTATTTGAAGAGGAATCGGCCTTCGGCCGGGACATTTTCCACCGAAAAATTTACAAATTTATTTCGAAGGGGGGTCTTGTGGGTGTGGGTGTTAGAGCTTGATAGAGGTTTAGAGAGCAAACTAAACCCCCTCCTTAAACCATTGAGACTAACCAGTAAATTATGCTGCATAATACCGTCTGAGCTCCTTTAATACAATCGTCTAATAATAGCTAGAACGAAAGGATAGTATGCGTCCCCGAATACTAAAAGGGTTGATATAGAGTATTTTAAATGTGGGAATATTAATGTACCGTCGTATGTAATATTAAGTCGTATGCAATATTAATGTACCGTCGTATGCAATATTAATGTACCGTCGTATGCAATATAAATGTACCGTCGTATGCAATATTAATGTACCGTCGTATGCAATATTAATGTACCGTCGTATGCAATATTAATGTACCGTCGTATGTAATATAAATGTACCGTCGTATGCAATATTAATGTACCGTCGTATGCAATATTAATGTACCGTCGTATGCAATATTAATGTACCGTCGTATGCAATATTAATGTACCGTCGTATGCAATATAATTATATGTTTTCCCATTATAATAGTTGGCTGAAAGATATAAAAGCTACCCAATAAACAATTTTACGTTGTCACAACGTCATATAAAAGTGTAGCCACAACTTGACAACTTAAGCAAATATCGTTGTATTCACGTAAATGTGTGAACAACCACAAACGTCGCAGGACAATAACACAGAATGTTGTAGAATACCGTAAATAGACCATAATTTCACCAACTACTACAATTTGTTTGTCTCTGTTGTCATACCCTTCCAAATACCAAGATATACAACTTAACAATATTACGAAAACAACGTTGTATTCACGTAAATGCGTGAACAACCATAAAGGTCGCCGGACCATAATACAGAATGTTGTAGTATGACTAAAAAATACCATAATATCATCAACTTCTTCAACGTATTCTACTACAGCATGTTGTCAAAACCTTCCAAATGCCTCTAGTTACACAACCTGACAGGATAACGAAAACTAGTTGTGTACCCCTATGTCAATATTGTGACCTCCATACCAGTTAGACCTCCTATAGCAAGCTAATGATATTGTGGCTCCAGACCCTATCTACAACCCTCAACACAATCCACTATTAATATAACGAGTACCTGGTTTACCATAGCCGGTACAGTGTACCCCTATGTCAATATTGTGACCTCCATACCAGTTAGACCTCATATAGCAAGCTAATGATATTGTGGCTCCAGACCCTATCTACAACCCTCAACACAATCCACTATTAATATAACGAGTACCTGGTGTACCATAGCCGGTACAGTGTACCCCTATGTCAATATTGTGACCTCCATACCAGTTAGACCTCATATAGCAAGCTAATGATATTGTGGCTCCAGACACTATCTACAACCCTCAACACAATCCACTATTAATATAACGAGTACCTGGTGTACCATAGCCGGTACAGTGTACCCCTATGTCAATATTGTGACCTCCATACCAGTTAGACCTCATATAGCAAGCTAATGATATTGGGGCTCCAGACCCTATCTACAACCCTCAACACAATCCACTATTAATATAACGAGTACCTAGTGTACCATAGCCGGTACAGTGTACCCCTATGTCAATATTGTGACCTCCATACCAGTTAGACCTCATATAGCAAGCTAATGATATTGTGGCTCCAGACACTATCTACAACCCTCAACACAATCCACTATTAATATAACGAGTACCTAGTGTACCATAGCCGGTACAGTGTACCCCTATGTCAATATTGTGACCTCCATACCAGTTAGACCTCCTATAGCAAGCTAATGATATTGTGGCTCCAGACCCTATCTACAACCCTCAACACAATCCACTTTTAATATAACGAGTACCTAGTGTACCATAGCCGGTACAGTGTACCCCTATGTCAATATTGTGACCTCCATACCGGTCAGACCTCATATAGCGTGCTAATGATATTGTGGCTCCAGACACTATCTACAACCCTCAACACAATTCACTATTAATATAACGAGTACCTGGTGTACCATAGCCGGTACAGTGTACCCCTATGTCAATATTGTGACATCCATACCGGTCAGACCTCATATAGCAAGCTAATGATATTGTGGCTCCAGACACTATCTACAACCCTCAACACAATCCACTATTAATATAACGAGTACCTGGTGTATCATAGCCGGTACAGTGTACCCCTATGTCAATATTGTGACCTCCATACCGGTCAGACCTCATATAGCAAGCTAATGATATTGTGGCTCCAGACACTATCTACAACCATCAACACAATCCACTATTAATATAACGAGTACCTAGTGTACCATAGCAGGTACAGTGTACCCCTATGTCAATATTGTGACCTCCATACCGGTCAGACCTTATATAGCAAGCTAATGATATTGTGGCTCCAGACACTATCTACAACCCTCATCACAATCCACTATTAATATAACGAGTACTTGATGTACCATAGCCGGTACAGTGTACCCCTATGTCAATATTGTGACCTCCATACCGGTCAGACCTCATCTAGCAAGCTAATGATATTGTGGCTCCAGACACAATCTTCACCCCTCAACACAATCCATTATTAATATAATGAGTACCTGGTGTATCATAGCCGGTACAGTGTACCCCTATGTCAATATTGTGACCTCCATACTGGTCAGACCTAGCATAGCGTGCTAATGATATTGTGGCTCCAGACACTATCTACAACCCTCAAAACAATCAGTTATTAATATAACGAGTACCTGGTGTACCATAGCCGGTACAGTGTACCCCTATGTCAATATTGTGACCTCCATACCGGTCAGACCTCATATAGCAAGCTAATGATATTGTGGCTCCAGACACTATCTACAACCCTCAACACAATCCACTATTAATATAACGAGTACCCAGTGTACTATAGCAGGTACAGTGTATCCCTATGTCAATATTGTGACCTCCATTCCGGTCAGACCTCATATAGCAAGCTAATGATATTGTGGCTCCAGACACTATCTACAACCCTCATCACAATCCACTATTAATATAACGAGTACTTGATGTACCATAGCCGGTACAGTGTACCCCTATGTCAATATTGTGACCTCAATACCGGTCAGACCTCATCTAGCAAGCTAATGATATTGTGGCTCCAGACCCTATCTAAAACCCTCAACACAATCCACAATTAATATAACGAGTACCTGGTGTACCATAGCCGGTACAGTGTACCCCTATATCAATAGTGTGACCTCCATACCAGTTAGACCTCCTATAGCAAGCTAATGATATTGTGGCTCCAGACCCTATCTACAACCCTCAACACAATCCACTATTAATATAACGAGTACCTGGTGTACCATAGCCGGTACAGTGTACCCCTATGTCAATATTGTGACCTCCATACCGGTCAGACCTCATATAGCAAGCTAATGATATTGTGGCTCCAGACACTATCTACAACCATCAACACAATCCACTATTAATATAACGAGTACCTAGTGTACCATAGCAGGTACAGTGTACCCCTATGTCAATATTGTGACCTCCATACCGGTCAGACCTTATATAGCAAGCTAATGATATTGTGGCTCCAGACACTATCTACAACCCTCATCACAATCCAATATTAATATAACGAGTACTTGATGTACCATAGCCGGTACAGTGTACCCCTATGTCAATATTGTGACCTCAATACCGGTCAGACCTCATCTAGCAAGCTAATGATATTGTGGCTCCAGACACTATCTTCAACCCTCAACACAATCCACTATTAATATAACGAGTACCTAGTGTACCATAGCCGGTACAGTGTTACCCTTTGTCAATATTGTGACCTCCATACTGGTCAGACCTAGCATAATGTGCTAATGATATTGTGGCTCCAGACACTATCTACAACCCTCAAAACCATCAACTATTAATATAACGAGTACCTGGTGTACCATTGCCGGTACAGTGTACCCCTATGTCAATATTGTGACCTCCATACAAGTCAGACCTCATCTAGCAAGCTAATGATATTGTGGCTCCAGATACTATCTACAACCCTCAACACAGTCCACTATTAATGTAACGAGTACCTAGTGTACCATAGCCGGTACAGTGTACCCCTATGTCAATTTTGTGACCTCCATATCAGTCAGACCTCATTAAGCAAGCTAATGATATTGTGGCTCCAGACACTATCTACAACCCTCATCACAATCCACTATTAATATAACGAGTACTTGATGTATCATAGCCGGTACAGTGTACCCGTATGTCAATATTGTGCCCTCCATACCGGTCAGACCTCATAATAGTAAGCTAATGATATTGTGGCTCCAGAAACTATCTACAACCCTCACCACAGTCCACTATTAATATAATTAGTACCTGGTGTTCCATAGCCGGTACAGTGTACCCCTATGTCAATATTGTGACCTCCATACCGGTCAGACCTCATATAGCAAGCTAATTATATTGTGGCTCCAGACACTATCTACATACCTCAACACAATCCACTGTTAATATAACGAGTACCTGGTGTACCATAGCCGGTACAGTGTACCCCTATGTCAATATTGTGACCTCCATACCAGTCAGACCTCATATAGCAAGCTAATGATATTATGGCTCCAGACACTATCTACATCCCTCAATACAATCCACTATTAATATAACGAGTACCTGGTGTACCGTAGCCGGTACAGTGTACCCCTATGTCAATATTATGACCTCCATACCGGTCAGACCACATATAGCAAGCTAATGATATTGTGGCTCCAGACACTATCTACAACCCTCAACACAATCCACTATTAATATAACGAGTACCTGGTGTACCATAGCCGGTACAGTGTACCCCTATGTTAATATTGTGACCTCCATACCGGTCAGACCTTATATAGCAAGCTAATGATATTGTGGCTCCAGACACTATCTACAACCCTCACACACTATTAATATAACGAGTACCTGGTGTACCATAGCCTGTACAGTGTACCCCTATGTCAATATTGTGACCTCCATACCGGTCAGACCTCATATAGCAAGCTAATGATATTGTGGCTCCAGACACTACCTACAATCCTCAATACAATCCACTATTAATTTAACGAGTACCTGGTGTACCATAGCCGGTACAGTGTACCCCTATGTCAATATTGTGACCTCCATACCGGTCAGACCTCATATAGCAAGCTAATGATATTGTGGCTCCAGACACTACCTACAACCCTCAACACAATCCACTATTAATATAACGAGTACCTGGTGTACCATAGCCGGTACAGTGTACCCCTATGTCAATATTATAATGCTCATACTGGTCCAATATTTAAAGAACATGGTTTACTAAATTTAGGTGATATTTTGTTTGCTCAGGCAGTGAACTTTGTGTATAAATCTTTAAATGGTCTTGTGTGTTTGGAGGGCGATTTTCATAAATGGTCCATAACTTTAATACCAGAGGAGCCCAGGAGTTGCTACGACTCCCATATTGCAGAACATCACATGCACAACGTTGTCTTAGCTATAGGGGAGAAACATTATGGAACACCCTTAACGAATCATTCAGACATGCTGTTTCTATATTTGTGTTCAAAAAGTATATTAAGAAACACGTTTTAGATCAATACTAAATAGCGATGATTTAATGTAAACCAGTCTATTTCATTTCTCCATTAGTAGTGTTCATGTAACTACTGTCATACCTATTCTTAAAGACTACTGAAAATAATTAACTAAGTTGATTCTTGCTGATTCCATGATAAAGCAGGTAATATACTGTAATGTTTTGTATATATTATATTTTTAATAACCGTGTAACCTAGCATTAAATATTTACTTACGTCTATAAGGCTAGCTACATAGAGCTTTTGCTTAGCTAGCTATATATGCCAATCATTCAAATATATGTATTATGATGTATTATTGTATATTATGTATGTACACAATTGGCAATCAAAATCAATCAATCAATCAATATTGTGACCTCCATACCGGTCAGACCTCATATAGCAAGCTAATGATACTGTGGCTCCAGCCACTACCTACAATCCTAAACACAATCCACTATTAATATAACGAGTACCTGGTGTACCATAGCCGGAACAGTGTACCCCTTTGTCAATATTGTGACCTCCATACCGGTCAGACCTCATATAGCAAGCTAATGATACTGTGGCTCCAGCCACTACCTACAATCCTCAACACAATCGACTATTAATATAACGAGTACCTGGTGTACCATAGCCGTTACAGTGTACCCCTATGTCAATATTGTGACCTCCATACCGGTCATACCTCATATAGCAAGCTAATGATACTGTGGCTCCAGCCACTACCTACAATCCTCAACACAATCCACTATTAATATAATGAGTACCTGGTGTACCATAGCCGGTACAGTGTACCCCTATGTCAATATTGTGACCACCATACCGGTCAGACCTCATATAGCAAGCTAATGATACTGTGGCTCCAGCCACTACCTACAATCCTCAACACAATCCACTATTAATATAACGAGTACCTGGTGTACCATAGCCGGAACAGTGTACCCCTTTGTCAATATTGTGACCTCCGTATCGGTCAGACCTCATATAGCAAGCTAATGATATTGTGGCTCCAGACACTATCTACAACCTTCAACAAAATCCAAGATTCATATAACAAGTACCTGGTGTACCATAGCCGGTACAGGTACCCCTATATCATTATTGTGACCTCCATACCGGTCAGACCTCATATAGCAAGCTAATGATATTGGGGCTCCAGACACTATCTACAACCATCAACACAATCCACTATTAACATAATGAGTACCTGGTGTACCATAGCCGGTACAGTGTACCCCAATGTCAATATTGTGACCTCCATACCGGTCAGACCTCATATAACAAGCTAATGATATTGTGACTATAGACACTATCCACAACCCTCACCACAATCCACTATTAACATAATGAGTACCTGGTGTACCATAGCCGGTACAGTGTACCCCTATGTCAGTATTGTGACCTCCATACCGGTCAGACACATATAACAAGCTAATGATATTGTGGCTCCAGACACTATCTACAACCCTCAACACAATCCACTATTAATATTAAGAGTAACTGGTGTACCATAGATGGTACAGTGTACCCCTATGTCAATATTGTGACCTCCATACCGGTCAGACCTCATATAGCAAGCTAATGATATTGTGGCTCCAGACACTATCTACAACCCTCAACACAATCCACTATTAATATAACGAGTACCTGGTGTACCATAGCCGGTACAGTGTACCAGCATTTCCACATTATGTGATTCCTATTTTGGCACGTGCCAACGACGTCAAACAACAATGTATTCTATAGGTTATGAAACACCTTTTGTAATTACTATACGCATACATTGCAAGAACGTGTTAACACAATGTATGGTAATGTCCTTAATGTATGTTGTATTGGAACCTCTTAAATACGTTGATATGACGTATTGTTAGAAACGTGATATTACCACACCTGGTGCCAAAGTTTTACTGTAGTAGTAGATGTAGTAGATGTCATAGTAGTAGTTGTAGATGTGGTATTTTAGTATTAATTTAACGTAACGTTAACATTTTACTCCACATTGTATACACGGATATGTGATACCTTCATTTTCAGTAGTGAAAATACATTCAATGTTACCAAATTTACACGTTTTTTTACACGTGTATCATATAACATTCCTATTTAGGTTATTTTTTACATAATCTCGACATTATAATGGACTTTTTCTTGATGTTGCCACAAAACAAACATTAACGTTGCTATTATATAGACTACCTACGTCCTAATTACGTCTTTCTTGTTTGTTCAATACAAGTTGCATTATCACATTATGTAATTACTATTTTGGCATGTACCAGAAACGTCAAAAAACAATGTATTTCATAGGTTATGAATCACGTTTGTAATTACTGAAAACATACATTGTAGCAATGTGTTAACACCATGTGTGGTAATGTCATCTATGTACCGTATTTGTTATTGGAACTTCTTAAAAACGTTGATTTGATGTATTGTTAGAAACGTTGTAATATTACCACACCTGTATAAGTGCCAAACGTTTTAGTAGTAGATGTGGTATGTTAGTATTAATATAACATAACGTCTCTCTTTACTCTATATTTTATACACAGATTTTTTAGTAGTGAAAATACATTCAATGATACCAAATATACACGTTTTTTATATAACATTCCTAGTTAGGTTTCTGTGTACGTGCTCACAACATTATAATAGACATTTTTATGATGTTGCCACAATACAAACATTAACGTTGCCATTATCTAGACAACAGACGTTATATTTACGTCTTTCTTGTTTGTTCAATACAAGTTGCATCATCACATTATATAATTCCTATTTTGGAACGTGCCAAAGACGTAGAAAAGAATGTATTCCATAGGTTATGACACACGTTTTGTAGTTACTAACTAAGAATGTTGTGACCACGTGTTTACACTATGTCCGATTAGGTCAATAATGTTTGTCTTATGACAACATTATCAAAACGTCTTTACGACGTAATTTTCAGGAACGGTTTGATTTAACCACACCAGCATAAGTGCCAAACGTTGTACACACGTAACCTGTTTAATGGGTATAGTCTATTCGCTGTAAGTAGGTGAGAACTCATGACCTCTAAAGGGTACTTCACACAGTCAAGAATGCGAGCTAGAACCACTAGAAGTAGCTGAAAATTCGGATTCCTGGGCCTATTCGCGGTGAAAATCGATACTCCTAGTGACTCTACCGATATCCTAGTGATTCCTGTTAGACTCCCAGTGGCTCCAAACCAGTCCCGGCCGATTGGCCCTGTCCAACAAAATGTTCACTGTGTTTAAGGTTCTCGCTGCGAAGCGGACCACTCCCAGTGATTCCCAGTGATACCCCAGTGACTCCCAGTGAGTCCTGGTGATTCTGGTATGAACTGGAACTGAAACCAAAAGCTGTCTGCGAATCAGATACGAAACACGGAGCATCACCAGGACCCACTGGGAGTTACTGGGGAATCACTGGGGATCACTGGGAATCAACTGGGAGTCACTGGGAGTGGTCCGATTTGTGGCTAGAACTTTAAACACGGTGAACATTTTGTCGGACAGGGCCAATCGGCCGCGAGTGGTTTGGAGTCACTGGGAGTCTAACAGGAATCACTAGGATATCGCTAGAGTCACTAGGATATCGCTAGAGTCACTAGGAGTCATCGAATTTTCACCGGAATAGGCCCAGGAATCCGAATTTTCAGCTACTCCTAGTGATTCTAGCTCGCATTCCTGACTGTGTGAAGTGCCCTTTAATAAATATATTATTCATATAAACCTGTAATACTTCTCACGTGAAAGTATAATATACAGTATACAGGTAGTTAAGTTTTCATGGTCAAACATTAAAAATAGGCCTAGTATTAACCTGTGTAAGTACAATTTCCCACAAGACATTGTATTCACCCAGTGATTGTGTGTAGAGAAGGAAATTACGGTAGTTGAGGTAATTAAATAATGTGAACAATGTATGGTCAATGTTACAATACCCTACTTGTAGTCTACAAGTTCTGCAACTCCCCTTACCTAACATAACGAGAATGGTGGATACGTGTTTGTATGTGTTTTGAAATGTCAAGTTCGTTTGGTGGTGGACAGTGGAGTTTGGATTACTATTGCGAGGGGCGTTGTAGTCGCCGGGGTAAAGTTTGAGCCAGCGTAATCATGGCTTGGTTGTTTAGGGGCCGTTGTAGTCGCCGGTTAATACTCTAGAAGTTCTGCAACTCCCATGACCTAACCTAAGCAAACAAACACAACCTATAAGTGTTACCTATTTTAGGTAATCGTATGAAATATTACAGAACTCGGTAACGAATGAAAAGAAGAAGGTGGGACGGATAAACTATCCACTATTTAGACAATAAATTAAATATATTTGTTTCGTAAAGTATAGTAAGCATTGATATCATGACCTTACGGTACATAATAATACAGACTTATCGTATTATATTAATGTCTGTAATGATGTATGAATACAGTCATTGTACTTAATGATAATATTAGAGGACTGTAGTTATAGCCTACAAGAGACATACTTGAGGAATAATTAATTTCAATTATAGGGTCAAACACACAATGGGGGCCATGCCTGGCATACTCGCATCTCATTCCTAACAAATCCCAGTGATGCTCGGTGACTCCCAGTGACTCCTATCTAATTCCCATTTATTCCTATAATACTCCTATCGACTCGTATATTACAGTAATCCGAAATTTTCAAATTTTCAATAACTCGCATGCACTTCATTCCTGGTTTTATCCAGGTGATTCCCAGTGACTCCCAGTGATTCGCAGGTACACTCCCACTGGTTCCTACGGTGTTGTGAGTCCACAGGGAATTGCAGACATTAGCGGTGTATTCCCAGGAATCACCAGGAATCATTACTCCTAGTGATTCTAGCTCGCATTCCTGACTGTGTGAAGTACCCCTTAACCTCTGTAACTCAAAAAGAAAGGGATAGAGCAAATGGGCTGTAAATTTCCACACCTATTCCCTGGCTAGCCCTTCCTAAATGGTAGAAATGTTAGCTCGATTACTCTAGTCGTTTCTGAGTTACAGAGGATAGAGGTCATGATCTCTTGCCCACTTAGAGCGAATAGACTATAGTTTGTGGTCACTTGCCGAAATTCCAAGGAACCTCTTCCAATTACCTTGTATCTCGATGCAAATGCTAATTAAATTAACTACGTCCTTAGAGATACTTTACGTGCAGATATTTATTGTGTTTTTTTTTGTTTTTCATAAACTGAATACAATCTTTAGGCCAGGAATCTAAAACGAGACTAAACATTAGCTGATCCAACGTTTTGAGACATTATTGTGGTAATTATATATATATATATATTTTTTTTTTTTTTTTTTTTTTTTTTAATATTCAAGCCTTTTTATAGCTTGTCTCCTAGGCCCTTAAAAGTTATTTCATTTTAACTAATTTAATTTACCACTTGTTTAAACCATAATAGTCAAAAGGCTGACAAAATATAAAAGGAAGGTGGTTTTCCTATTCCAAGGGATTTGAATTTTAATCCAAGAGGGATCTTGGAAAATGTCATACCGGTATATTCCAAGCAACCTGTGTGTGTCTGTGTATGTCAGCCTCTGTGTATGTCAGCCTGTAGGTGTTTGTGTATGTCAGCCTATGAGTATGTCAGCCTGCGTGTGTCTGTGTATGTCAGCCTGTGTGTGTCTGTGTATGTCAGCCTCAGTGTATGCCAGCCTATGGGTGTCTGTGTATGTCAGCCTGTGTGTGTCTGTGTATGTCAGCCTGTGTGTGTCTGTGTATGTCAGCCTGTGTGTGTCTGTGTATGTCAGCCTCCGTGTATGCCAGCCTATGTGTGTCTGTGTATGTCAGCCTGTGTGTGTCTGTGTATGTCAGCCTGTGTGTGTCTGTGTATGTCAGCCTCTGTGTATGTCAACTTGTATGTGTCTGTGTATGTCAGCCTGTGTGTGTCTGTGTATGTCAGCCTCTGTGTATGTCAGCCTGTGTGTGTCTGTGTATGTCAGGCTCTGTGTGTCTCTGTATGTGAGCCTGTGTGTGTCTGTGTGTCAGCCTGTGTGTGTGTCTGTGTATGTCAGCCTCTGTGTGTGTCTGTGTATGTCAGCCTATGTGTGTGTCTGTGTATGTCAGCCTGTATGTATGTCTGTGTATGTCAGCCTCTGTGTGTGTCTGTGTATGTCAGCCTCTGTGTGTATGTCTGTGTATGTCAGCCTCTGTGTGTCTGTGTATGTCAGTTATGTGTATGTCAGCCTCTGTGTATGTCAGCCTGTGTCTGTGTCTGTGTATGTCAGCCTCTGTGTGTGTCTGTGTATGTCAGCCTCTGTGTGTGTCTGTGTATGTCAGCCTCTGTGTGTGACTGTGTATGTCAGCCTCTGTGTGTGTCTGTGTATGTCAGCCTGTGTGTGTGTCTGTCTATGTCAGCCTCTGTGTGTGTCTGTGTATGTCAGCCTCTGTGTGTGTCTGTGTATGTCAGCCTGTGTGTGTGTCTGTGTATGTCAGCCTCTGTGTGTCTGTGTATGTCAGTTCTGTGTATGTCAGCCTCTGTGTATGTCAGCCTGTGTGTGTGTCTGTGTATGTCAGCCTCTGTGTGTGTCTGTGTATGTCAGCCTCTGTGTGTGTCTGTGTATGTCAGCCTCTGTGTGTGACTGTGTATGTCAGCCTCTGTGTGTGTCTGTGTATGTCAGCCTGTGTGTGTGTCTGTGTATGTCAGCTTCTGTGTGTGTCTGTGTATGTCAGCCTCTGTGTGTGTCTGTGTATGTCAGCCTGTGTGTGTGTCTGTGTATATCAGCCTGTGTGTGTGTCTGTGTATGTCAGCCTGTGTGTGTGTCTGTGTATGTCAGCCTCTGTGTGTGTCTGTGTATGTCAGCCTCTGTATGTGACTGTGTATGTCAGCCTCTGTGTGTGTCTGTGTATGTCAGCCTGTGTGTGTGTCTGTTTATATCAGCCTGTGTGTGTGTCTGTGTATGTCAGCCTGTGTGTGTGTCTTGTGTGTCTGTATGTCAGCCTCTGTGTGTGTCTGTGTATGTCAGCCTCTGTGTGTGACTGTGTATGTCAGCCTCTGTGTGTGTCTGTGTATGTCAGCCTGTGTGTGTGTCTGTGTATGTCAGCCTCTGTGTGTGTCTGTGTATGTCAGCCTGTGTGTGTGTCTGTGTATGTCAGCCTTTGTGTGTGTCTGTGTATGTCAGCCTCTGTGTGTGTCTATTTTTTTTTTCTATGTGAGTGAGGGAGGCAAAAGGCAGAACTGCCTATAGCGAGTGCCTCCCCCATAGTTGAAAGAGTGACAGGACCAAAATCAAGGGATGTTCGAGCCAAAATGCCTGGACACACGAAGTTTGAAGCACTTTAAGTCATAGGAAAAGGGAAAGACTGATTCTGGGAGAGAGTTGCAGAGCTCAGCTGTTGAATAGAAGAAAGTCTGAGAGTAACTTTTCACTCTTGGGTTGGAGAGTTGCACAGAGTAGGGGTGGGATTGTGTTGCAAGACGGGTACCACGTGCCCTAAGTAAAGGAGGTGGTATACACTGGGAAAGCTCTGAGGAACACTGGTTATTATAGTAGATATAGAATAGCGAGAGAGATGCAACATTGCGGCGAAGAGAGAGAGATTGCAGAGAGTTGGTGAGTGGACGGGAGTTAATGATACGAAAGGCATTCCTTTCAACTTTGTCTAGAAGAGCAGTGTGAGAGGAACCTCCCCACACGTGAACAATACTCAATACAAGGACGCACTATGCCCCTGTACAGAGCAAGAAGCTGTGCAGGGATAAAGAACCCCCTAAGGCGGTTGAGCACACCCAGCTTCTGGGAGGCTGCCTTAGCAAGACTGGTAATATGGTCCTTCCAACTGAGAGAAAAAAAAGAAACACCAAAAATATTGAGAGAAGATGAAGGATTGATCTGTGTATGTCAGCCTCTGTGTGTCTGTGTATGTCAGTTTTTGTGTCTGTGTATGTCAGCCTGTGTGTTTGTCTGTGTATGTCAGCATGTGTGTGTGTCTGTGTATGTCAACCTGTGTGTGTCTGTGTATGTCAGTCTGTGTGGCTGTGTATGTCAGTCTGTGGGTCTGTGTATATCAGCCTCTGTGTGTCTGCGTATGTCAGCCTCTCTGTGGGTCTGTGTATGTCATCCTCTGTGTGTCTGTGTATGTCAGCCTCTGTGTGTCTTTGTATGTCAGCCTCTGTGTGCCTGTGTATGTCAGCCTCTGTGTGTCTGTGTATGTCAGCCTCTTACTCAGTTACTTGTTCGTCAAGGGGAATCCACGCAATGCGAGCTAAGCTCATTATTATCGCGCCTCCTTAACTGGGAATGTATTGCGTGAAATGCATGTTAAGTGTTTTATGTACTGTTGGAATGGCTGTGGATGTGTGTAGTCTGTATTTAGCCAATTGGCGACTTCGGAAACGAAGACTTAGGGTGGATCTGTATGGTACCATTCTCACTATAGACGGTACCGGTACCGTCTCGCCCGAAGGCTTAGGTAGCCATCAGCTTAGGTGAACCATATGATACCCATCTCGCCTTGTACCATTTTTGCCAACCCCAGATGGGACGTCACAACTTCGTCCACTTATTCCAGGTACCTATTTACAGCTAGGTGAACTGAGGCTAACACATGAAAGGAGACAAGCCCAATTTGTCTCCGCCCGGCCGGGGATTGAACCCCCGACCTCTCGTGTGTGAGACGAGAGCTCTACCTACTAGGCTACGGGCTGTGTGTCTTTGTATGTCAGCCTCTGTGTACCTGTGTATGTCAGCCTCTGTGTGCCTGTGTATGTCAGCCTCTGTGTGCCTGTGTATGTCAGCCTCTCTGTGTCTGTGTATGTCAGCCTCTGTGTACTTGTGTATGTCAGCCTCTGTGTGTCTGTGTATGTCAGCCTCTCTGTGTCTGTGCATGTCAGCGTCTGTGTTCGTGTGTATGTCAGCCTCTGTGTACAGTAATATTAGCCTCTGTGTACCTGTGTATGTCAGCCTATGTGTGACTATGTAGGTCACCCTCAGCTGAAATAAAATTGTCTATAGTAATAACGATTACACCTAACCTTACAATATGACAAACAGAGCAATAATAAAACCAAATCATACCACTAATTATGATCATATAACACATTCAGAATAGTATATTGCAGCTAAACCAGAGTCCTATTATACTGTCTTCTCCACAAGCCTATCAACCAGCCAATCACCTTCTCATCAACACCTGCACCATGGGAATATACCGGAACCTGGAATTTAACCAGATTCCGGGACGTTCCTAGCTGAAATCCTGGCATTCCTGATTGTGGGGAGAGAGGGAATGAAGAAAAGTTATTGATGCACGCGCGCGTGCGCGCGTGTTTGTGTGTGTGTGTGTGTGTGTGTGTGTGTGTGTGTATGTGTATATATTGAAGAGTTTGAAAGATATACATTATACAGTAGAGAGAATCCCACTATACAGCGTGAATATATATAATTGGAAAATAGTCGTAGCATGTTGGAGGGATAAGTGATCCACGCTGTACGGTGTGAGTCAATATATATATATATATATATATATATATATATATATATATATATATATTAATCTCAAAATCCAAAATTGTGAATGTCGATATATCTTATGTCTCTCTCTCTCTCTATGTCTCTCTCTCTCTCTCTCTCTCTCTCTCTCTCTCTCTCTCTCTCTCTCTCTCTCTCTCTCTCTCTCTCTCTCTCTCTCTCTCTCTCTCTCTCTCTCTCTCTCTCAACCAGGGAACTAAAATATATACGTGTGAAATTAATCGCCTCGGGCTAACATATATATTATTCTCCGATATCGACTCTTGCGGCAGGCGCTTGTCGGTTCATCTTTCTCCAGGGTATATTGGAGTGAGAAACTGATTAAACTTGGAGAGAGAATGTGAGAGAAAGTGTGGAGAAGAGAGAGAGAGAGAGAGAGATAGATACTCTGGTCTCACGGCTCTTACTATCCTAACTTCACTGAAGGGTAGGCTCTTCTATTTGTCTTAGGGACAACGATGAGGGAGGCGAGTCTTGTAGACTTGGGCATAACGCTACACTGTTGGGTAAAAAAGTAACGAACCCATGGTTGAGTGTGGTATTGCTTGGGAATGTCATCTTGGTGGGCGAATGTGAAGTGTTCCAGAGCATGGTACCATCGCTTCGTGAGTTCACAGGGCACAACGTTTCCTCTTACTAAAATCAGGGTACTGGTGTCTGGGCAGTATTGAATGGACTCTTCATCTGGTTGGGGTGGTAGAGTCTGTGGTTCGTCCTTTGACTGTCATACTAGAATGCATATCTGATGCGCATGGTGGTAGTATTCTTGGTGATCGGTGGGAAGTGGATGTGTCATGGAGCTTGATATGTTAGAACAGCGATGGCAACGGGGGAACTGATGACCTTTGACCTTTTCTGATCGTTTATGTGACAGCTTTTGGATGCACGATGATGTGGGAGGTTTTCCTACCATCAGGGGTGGTAACAGTTAATGGTAATGTGTCACCCCTTGCTATTAGTGGTTTAACCCCAGCAGTGTGGCTTCCAATGTCATGAGTTTGCTGAATGCTTTGCGATATATCTGATTGAACACAGAGCTCGAACAAGAACGAGCTGCCCTGGTTTCTACTGTTGTTCTGGTGTTTATCCCGTTGAAATTGATTTTGTCAGATATCTGGCTCTTGTAGTAATAAAGGGTTGCTCCCACAACTTGCATTGATGGCAGGGTCTCACTAATAATCCGCCTCTGAGTTACTGTCCTAATCAATCATTTGGACGTCTCCTATGGATTATGCCAAGTCCTTCAAGAATTCTGGTTCCTAAGGACCGTCTGGCTCCTTTTCGGTCCAAATATAGGTGACTCGGTGTGCCTTGGGAGTGAATTTAGTTGAACGTGGTTGGTTGTGATCCACGGCTCTCGTACCAATACTTTTATTCCCTAGTTTTAACAGTGAATATATAATCTCGGTATACATGAATTGGGCAGTTTCTGCTACATGTCTGAAATTCGAGATTATCAACTGCAATCGTTCTTCTATCTTCCTCCCTTCCTGGATGTATAACCTGAAGATAGATTGCGAAAGGTCCAATATATAGTTCAATCATGGAGGCGTGTCTTGCTCTCATCCTTCTATTCACCTTAAATATATTAAAGAAGCCCATCTAAGATAATCATGGCTAACATCAATAAAACTCTGCAAATGTGAGCTACAGTTATATATTTTACAAAGTTTATGTTTACTTCCTTGTTTACCGTATTTCTAGCAGCTCACGCTCTCTTATGTGATCGTGTGTGAGTGTGTGTGTATGTGCGTGTTAGTCTGTGTGTTTTTATCATATGAATAATTGTATGTGTGTATGTGTGTTTGAATGTGTTTTTTTCTCAAGTTATTGTGTGTGTATGTGAATAAAGAGATAGTGGTTGGACTGTTAAAAGACCACCCAGGTTTAACAATTGGCATCAATCTGGCTTTGTTGTGTTGGAATAATGGGTCAATCAGAGAAGAATTAGTGTCTGTGTATGTGTGTGTGTGTGTGTGTGTGTGTGTGTGTGTGTGTGTGTGTGTGTGTGTGTGTGTCTGTGTGTGTGTGTGTGTATATGTGTGTGTGTGTGTGTATGTATACCATTCCAGATCCTTATGGTTCTGTTGTGTTGGACCAATCATAAGCCAGCTATTATGAACTTGGCCTGCTTCCTCTATTAACACTATCTGGTCCATTTTCGAACAGTGTTTTAGTTTGTCGCTTAGGCTAACAAAACACGCCTTCCTAGACTTACTTCAAACTAAAATATGACCACCCAGACCCCTTTTAAGCAATATTTGTGAACACGCATATTAACCCACAAACAAACCAGTTTCGCTACGCTGTTTCACACAGAGTATTCGAACCCCCAAGCCTCATTAGCTGTTGTGTCATAATGATTTGTATGTATTTTACATTGGACAATTAACAATAAACCATAAAGCTGTGAAATAAGCATACACAAATGCCTTAGCGATATTGGTATTATACAGTGATGATTCGTTACTTACAAAGTACAAAGGAGTACAAAGGAAATCAAGCAACAACAGATCTAGTGACCCTTCTAGGTTGCTGGTCCTCCAAAACACTGAGTATCAAGTGTCCAAACAGTGGTTTAGAGTGGGTAAGGGAACATTGGAAAGGGAATTACTGCCCTGGAACTAATGTCCGTGGCAGGATTAGGAAGTTAGTAGAGGACAGATGGGTTAGTAACTGAGGGGGGGATAAAATAAAGTTATTCATTTACAAACGCAGTCAGTCGTGGGTTTGATGAGAGATATATGTCTAGGCGGAGTTTAAATGAATCAACGGTGATGCAGTCTATAACGTTTCGGGGAAGCCCATTCCACAAGTTGACAACTCGATTGAAGAAGAAATTCTTAGATTCGTGCGAGTTAAAAGATTTTCCAATAATTTTGCAACCGTTTCCCCGCGTGTAATTAGATTGGTCGATAGTGAAGTACTTACTACAGTTCATATTGTCGATGCCTTTGATGATTTTGAACACTTGAATTAAGTCACCTCTTAATCTGCGCTGGGTTAAAGGAAATAGATTTAATTTTCTAAGACGCTCTTCGTATGGTTTGTTCTTTAGGCTAGGTATCATTTTGGTAACTCTACGTTGAACTCGTTCTAGCTTGTTTATATCTTTTTGGAAATAAGGGCACCAGGATTGAACGCAGTATTCCAGAAGAGGGCGGACTAAGAAATTGTAAAGGGTTAGGATAACTTCTTTGGATTTATGCTCAAATGACCTGCCTATAAAGCCAATTATTTTGTTTGCCTTCTTAACAACTTCTGAACATTGTTGACTCGGTTTTAGGTTACTCGATATTGTTACTCCCAGATCGGTTTCTCTGTTTACATTCTTAAGCTGAGTGCCATTCATCGAATAGTTTGCTTTCTCATTTAGGTATCCGACATGTAGTACTTTACATTTATCCGCATTGAAACTCATTTGCCAAATTTGGGCCCAACATGACAACTTATCTAGATTGTGTTACATATCATCAACTTGTTCTTTTGAGAGTACGCTATTTGCAATTTTTGTATCGTCAGCAAATTTTGAGATTGTACAGGTGAGACCCTCATCTATGTCGTTGATGTAAATTAGAAAGAGAATTGGTCCTAGTACCGATCCCTGGGGTACCCCGCTAATTACATTGGTCCATTTAGATGCCTTCCCGTTGATGACTACCCTTTGCTTTCTGTTGCTGAGGCAATTTTCTATCCATTTCAACACACCGTCTTGTATTCCATGCGCTTTTAGTTTTAGCAGTAAACGTTTGTGGGGAACTTTGTCAAAGGCCTTTTGAAAATCAAGGTATATAATATCTACAGCTTTACTCTCATCGTAGAGGTTGAGGATATCGTGGAAGAACTTAATTGTGTGTGTATCCTTGTATGAGTATAAAGTACACACACACACACACACACACCATTATTAAGCTTGTCAAACCTGTGCATCTGGAACTCGACAAAATTGATAAACTGTTGTCGAACGTATGTCATCACCATGTAGTTACATATATTCTATACCATGTATGAATGGATGTGACCAATTGGTGTCAGGTTATACACAACAGTCTTCCAGTATTACATCCGCCCTATTAGAAATAATTTATTAGGGAAAATAGAAACCAATAGACTCGCCATATTTTTCTCAGTATAGTCCGCATGGAGGAATTTCGTTATCGACACTTGAAAAAACCCGATTACACCGAAAAATAACACGAAAATATGTCCCGACCGTAAACAAAGCATTGCGTCCAATGAATCCTTCGACTTGAATCTTCTTCTTCTTGTTTTGAACGATGCGTGCGATTCACCCAATAAATGGCGTGAGCGTTACTCACAAAAACGAAATACCGGCAACCTGTTTTTTCCCCCTTATAGATCTACATATATGAGGATGACAATAAATCAAGGGGGGGGGGGTTGAGGGGGGACAACGCCCCCCCTCAACCCATCGTGTATCCAATTTACCCCATATTTTCCCTTACATACTGTAAAAGCGTGATTCACCCAATAAATGGCGCAATTTGACGCTGTATCTTCAGATTGATAGATAATGGGTAAGTTTATGCAAATCCTCCACTCAAACCATGTAAACAAAACTATGAAACACTATATTCCGCGAAGAAAAAAACAAAAAACATGGTAAATATGGCCGATGTAGTCTTGTTGAACGTTATCCAAAACCCTCTTAGTAACATGAGTCCTTCTTAATATTAAGTATGAAATGAAACCGACGGAACTGTACTGAACGGGTTACGTAGCTTCACCAAATTTTGCTGGCAAATTCAGTTGGTCAATGCAACGATTGTCCAAATTTTGTGTTTTTGTTATTGAAAGGTCAAGGTGAATGGTGAAGGTCGCAGATTATGGTCACTATTTCTTTCTTATATATATTTTAAATTTGAACTACACCATATTCAAAACGCTACAAAATAGTGTTATGCTGGCCTTATTATAGATAAAT
The DNA here is from genome assembly GCA_032716605.1 of Paralithodes platypus. Lineage (NCBI taxonomy): Eukaryota > Metazoa > Arthropoda > Malacostraca > Decapoda > Lithodidae > Paralithodes > Paralithodes platypus. The sequence continues at coordinate 39,044,378 of CM064568.1, read as the reverse complement.
ATTCCAATGGTTAAGTTTCAATGTGGTCATAAATGTAATTATATATAATTAAATACTCCCAGGCGGACTTGAACCACCAACAGTCAGGACGAGTGTCCATGCTTTAATCCACTACACACAAATATCCTCTATCACGCTGTGGTATAGTGGATTAAAGTATTGGCACTTGTTCTGACTGTCGGTGATTCAAGTCCGGCTGTGAGCATAAAAACATTTAGTAGCTTATGTGTACTTCCGATATATATATATATATATATATATATATATACAGTATCTATAATATATACTGTATATATATATATATATATATATATATATATATATATATATATTATACTGTAATATATACCGGTACTGTATATAAACCTATTTTACCTAAGAGATTCAATACTAATTGCAGAACTCTAGGTCGCAGAGTTGCGTATGCATTTTTTTTTTTCGTAATGCGGAAACTGCACACCTACTTTATTAAGAAGATATGTTGAGCTGTTTGTTGATCCACTGCAATGTGACCAGACTCGGTGTATAGCTGGTCACAAACACGTTGTAGGTTGTAAAACATATCTTGGGGATCCACTTAGGTTTCTTCTTGTTGAGCCATGCTTGTAATAGTGAGAGATAATCTTGTCCTGTTAATTATAGGGGCTGTAGGGGCGAGTGTAGGGTTGCAGGGGGTACTGTGGTATCACTTTGACTTGGAAGAAAATCGGAGGAAGGGGTAACTTGATTAATTTGATGGTGAGGGGTGACTGTGACATTTGGAAAAAGATATTGGGCGACGTTAATAGTTGTGACGCCAACGTACCAGGAGGGCACAGTTGGTTTCAGACTTTCTGAGCCATTGTAGAGACTGATGATCCGTTATGATGTCGACTTTGGTGCCGAGCAAAAAAAGAGTGGAAGTAGCTTAATGCCCAGATCACTCCCAGACACTCTCTTTTCGTTGCCGCGTAGTTATGTTGGGCTGGGTTTAGAGTAGAGCTGGCACAGGCGATGATGTGCTCTGTGTCGTCCTGCATTTGGGCTAACACAGCGCCCATTGCATACAGAGAAACGTCCATATATAGGCGGAATGGTTTTGTATAATCCGGGAAGGCCACGGTTGGGGCTTGCACCAGATGATCTTTCAAGGTGTTGAAGGCGGTGTTTCTTTCTTGAGTCCAAATGAAATGTTCTTCTTTCTTGGTTAACTTGTGCATGGGGCGGGCGATTTCAGTGAACTTCCTGACAAATCTTCTGTAGTAGGTGGCTGAGCCTAAGAAGGAGCGAACACCTTTGATGGTGGTAGGTGGAGTCTGGGCTGCTATTGCAGGTAGTTTTTTGGGTCAGGTGATATACCTTCAGCCGAGATCACGTGACCTAAGAAAGCTACTGTCGTTCTAGCTACTGAACATTTTGACGGTTTAAGCTTGAGACCTGAACCTTGTATCCGTAGTAATACTTGACGAAGGCGCTGAAGATGTTCTTCCCAAGATTTCCCGTAAACGATGACGTCGTCCAAGTAGGCTAGACATATTTCCCAGGTGAGGCCCTTGAGGACTGACTCCATCAGATGTGAAAAAGTAGCAGGACCGTTACAGAGACCAAAGGGGAGCACGTTAAACTCGTATAAGTTGCCCCCACTGGGTGAAAATGCGGTCTTCTGTTGGTGGCTTTTCTTGAGTGGTACTTGCCAGTAACCGGCCTGAAAGTCAAGAGTGGTGAACCATCTTGATCCGTATAGGGAATCGAGAGAGTCATCTATTCTATGTAAGGGTGTGGCGTCTTTTATTGTGGCATCATTTAAACGTCTATAATCCACACAGAATCTTGTGGATCCATCTTTCATCTTTACTAAAACGACAGGGGAGGACCAGGGGCTGACGGAGGGCGTGGCTATAGCTGCGTCAAGCATCTCTTGTACCTGTCGCTCTTCTTCCTGGCGTTGTAGGGGATTTTTACGTCATGAAGTTTGACGGATGGGAAATCCTTCAGTGTGAATGCTGTGTTCCACTACTTGAGTTTGTCCAATTTCTGCGGAGGACTGTGTAAAGATGTCCGCAAATTCCTGAAGGAGTAAAGAGAGTTGATGGTGTTCTATCTCTGTCAGTTGCTGAGGAATCGTGGGCAAGACAGGGGGCGTATGGGGCGTGGAACTCGTAGGTGTTTATTCCTCAAAAGTTTCTAGATCCCCAATGACGAGACCTTTAGGTAATGTGAGGTGTTCATTGGAAATATTAGCAATCATGGTGGCGCCCCTGGCAGGGGGAACTATTGCAGGTTGCATCCGGCATCTCTCGGCTTGAGGATGATCCAGATATGGGGAAAAATATCATGGTGGAATTTATGGGTTGGTGGATAGATACCCATTTTTGGTGGTGGGCTGGAATTATCACTTTTTGAGAAGTCCTGGCAGGGGTAATTACCGTGATGGAGGCTGGTGGCGAAGGTGCGGGAGAGGATGTGTCAGAACTGGAGTCTTGCGATGAACTTATAGAGCAGGAATTACAAGAACTCATGTTTGCTGTAGGTGGTCGAGGATGGATAGGCTTCGGAGTTTGCTTTGGTTGCCTGTTGACTTCTTCTTAGGTGATTGTTCCCGAGGTTTGGTGATGTTTGTTGTTTTCTTTTCTTCCCGATGGTGGGAACTTCGGTGTTTGTTCCATATTTTATTTCTGGGAATGTTTTGAGGGGGAACTAAAGCAACTATTTTTTTTTTTTTTTTTCTTATTGAAAGTTAACAGACGTCGGCCACAATCTAGTTGAGCTTGTAATTTTTGTAGGATGTCTAAATCCATGTAGCCGTCATATTGCATGCAGTTGAGAAGAAAACTACAAAAGGGTGGTGGCAAGAGGCTTCGGGTTGAGGAGTCGTGATGCGCAGGGGCTTAGTCTCTCGTCGAATAACTAAAGGGGTGTCCCCTGCACTGATTAAATTGGTGTCAGACGCGTGCAGTGATCCAAATCGTCTGTGGTATTTCTCATAAAAAGTGTTGAAAAGGCAAGATCTTGCAGCTCCCGTGTCGATTAGAAGACGCACTGCAATGCCCTCAACTTTAGCTAGGTGGTAGATGGGTGGAGGTATCCACAACATAGGCTCCCCCACCAAGGCCATAGTGGGCGGGGGAGGTTTTAAACAACCTGAGGGTCTTCCATCTCCTCTGTTTCTTCTTCTTCATCTTGTTCTTCCTCGATGGCTTGGATTTGATCGATTACCGGGGGACAATATTCTTCGTCTTGGTAGTCAATGTCCATGTCTTGCATTGCTTCGTCTGTTGCGAAGATTCTCTTTGGTGACATCCTCTTCTTGGCCTGATCTCTGATATCATAAATCGGGCAAGTGGAGATACAGGCCCTAAAATCGTATGGATTTATCATCACGATGGGGCTGTCACGGTTCTTCTGTGGTGGACCGTGTGATTTAGGGCCTCGATTCTTTTGCTGATTTGACTGGTAAGAACGACCAGGTTGCTGATGGCTAGGGAAAATTCGCAGATTTCCTTGTGGGCGGCTTGACGAGAAAGGTTGAGGGCGGCCTTGGAATGGGTACTGTGGTCTATTTCCCTGTTAGTTTGATTGTCCGGGTCTTCTGTTTCCTTAGGGGGGTGTGAGGAACCTTTTTTTTTTGCTCCTACCGTCGAAGTTTTGGGCTGATTGGCCAACAACTTGCATATGGTGATTATATCTTTTACATACCCCACCGGATCATGGATGGCGAAGTGTTCCCTAACACTTGACGGGAGGATCCTTAAGAGCACACAGAACACTTGTTGCTGTTGCTGTTCAAAGGTGGACAGAGGGTAAGCAGCTTTTACCTGTTGGTTTACCACTCCCAAAGTCATGTTCAGATCACCCTCCCATACTTGATTTCGTTGATTTTGTTTAAGGCTACAACGGGGCCTAGTGATGGCTGAACAGCGTTGATCACAATAGTCTGGAAAGCTTCTCAAGACAGTTCTGGGGTCACTTGTCCGGCTACCAGGGACACGGCCTTTCCCAGGTGAGTTAATAAGACCGCGATCTTTTCTTGATCGGTCTGGTATGCCAGGCTGAGTACCGGGCTGACCATATCTAGGTACGTGCAAATATAGTAAGTTTCTGCCTCATACTTGGGTATGGGAATGTGCGAACGTGCAGTCATGATGACGTATGTGATAGAACGCTCTATCCCTTTGCTGATTTATGTGCTAAACGACTTCTTCTTCCTGAATCAAGAACCACCGTCTGCCGCAAACTGGGGTTGATTATTTTTGATAGGTAGGTTCTACTTGACTGTTGGAGCCGAATTTGTTTTAGCACATGCACAGAAAATAATAGAGGATAATTATAAGATACGTACATTCATATTATATTTATTGGCACAAGAATATTGCATATGTAATACTATATAATGGTAAATAGCAAAATATAAGACGCACGAGCGAGGCTCCACTAAGTTCACTCATAAGACTGTTGCTTCTACAATATACTTTAGTGCTCCCTTCAATCGAGGTATTTACACTTGCACTCGATAAGATAGGTGATTATAAGGACTGTCTTCTAATTGAAGTATTACACTTGTCCTGTTGTAAAGGTAATTAGGTAATATAGCATTCCCTTCAGCTGAGGTATTACACTTGTGCTAATAATTTTTAGATAGGAAACTGTCTGCCTATATATCGGAGTAAAATGCGTAGAGTTGTTTTAGACTCGGTAACTATGAGGTATTTTCTTTATAATTTCTTCTTTCACGTATTTCTGTTTGTTGTTGTTGCTGTTCCCCAGGCTGTCTGGTCGAACAGCCCCAAGGTCCCAAGCAAGGCCAAGGCCATAAACGAGCTCCCCCAGAAAACCTTCTCTGCTTACCAGTGATAAAGCCCGGTAACTGAAGCCACTCCCAGGTATGGAGCTAAGAAGGGTGCGGAAACGCCCAGGGAACAAAAAGCCCAACCCAAGGCCCTGTGCCCCTCAGCAATTATGAAGGGAAAGTTGAGGGGCAAAAGAAAAATGTGACGCTTTGGCTCCCAATCTGTCAACCTCTAGGTTAGCAGTAGGGAGGTCAATCCACGGAAGAGATCTAGAAAATATATAAGTAAAAGAAACAGTCAGAGATCTCTGGTTATACTGTTTAGAATTCACTTAGTGTCAATATGATCAGGTTTAATATTAGTACTTCCCTAATTTAACTAGGCATCACTATAGTACTTTATTTATATTTTAATTAGCATAAGAATAAGAGAGTATTGTTTCACTGGAGTACTTTCTCATATATAAGGCTGGTCACTAGTACTCTTATTTATTGATGAACTTAAATCTTCTCTCTCGGCAACACTTAGTATTACTCACTTTTCACAGGTATTTCTTCTATGTATTTCAAACAGCATATAACTTCAATATTTATTTGTAGAGGGGCAACCTGTAGTCTTCGGTGTATAAGTTGGGCCGTGGTGGTGATCCTGACATGGCTAGTTGACAGCGGTTATACTCGAATTCTTGGTGTTGGACCTTGAATTATACCTACCAGGAGGTAGTAAAATCGAGCTAACGTAGGAGAGAACTCACTAACTGCTCTTGTCGAGACTCGTAAGTAACTCGACAGTTTAGGTTAAGTTAACATACTGGAAGTTCAAATTAGGCGCCAGTATTAGGCTAAGTTATATATCTATATAAAAGATATATACTATTTAGTATTAAGTCTTTATGGGTTTATTATCCATTATTATATCGGGTTATCATTATAATAAATCTGGTATATCTTGTAGTTAGTTAAATGACGCATAGGTAGATAAGATAACTGCGCATGCGTCATATTCGTCATATTCGGGAACCTGAGGGTCCCTCGCTCCAAGACAAACTAGAATCGCTTTCGCTACGACCTCATCAAGATCTCCTTCTAGCCACTCCAATACAACCACCTGTTTCCTGCTAAGTCATCCTAATTCTTATATCTTAGTGGCCACTATATCTTCTATCTAATCCTACCACTATCATTGAGCTATCTATCCCTATCAACAAATAAAAGTAAGTTAACTCCTGTGAGTTTATTGGTAAATTCCGCTTTGTTTACTATCGAATTCTCACAAATGGTCCTTCGATGCCTCTGAATTTTGCCTTATGCTGAATTTTCTTCTTTGTATTTTCTTTCTTCTGCTTTTCTGTTGTCTACTATTTCCTGGCTATTCCTTCTTTCTGTCCCCTGTTTCCGCTTCCCTGGTGTCCCCTGTAGGCTTCTGGGCTAGTGTTTCTTGTCTATGGCCTAATTTCCGCCGGGTCCCGCTTGTTTTACCCGACCGTATGGGCCGCCGCCATGTATTTCCGACCGGCGCCTTTGGCGGGGAGGGGGGGTGGGGGGGAGGACTATGGGAGTGTGATCACTCTTTGCCCCAAGCATAATAGGTAAGTTTCACCTTTGGGCAATAGCTATGTCAGGGAAATTTATGTGGGCAAGCCGTTGTACCACCCATTTTTCCATGTGGACACTTTTGCCCAAGGGGGTGCTAGGGTGGACACTTTCAAGTCCTCTGCGGCCTGGGAGAGCCACGTCAACAATAATTAGGTGGTAGGTTATAGGCTAGGTATATAATTGCAACAATTAAATTAATGTAAAGTAGAATTATAAGGGTTAAATTGAATTTGTTCGGTCTTAACTAAAACCTTTTTGGCCTCCCTTCCTTACTGTACTCTAACAACATTTTGCCGCATATTATGTAAGGTTAATTACTTTTGTTACGATCCAGGTTCTCAAAGACACAGGGCTCTTCAACATTGGACTAGATAATGGCAAAAAGCAATAACGGTAACACTAGATCCAACCCCTGCCTTAAACACTGGAAAACAAAACACCATTACCGCCCTGAGTTGTGCCTGGACAACGAGGTATCCTATGACTCGGTAACTGGTGCACACACACTAGGCTGACCTCAATGAAACAGCCTATTCTCAAACAGTAAAAGATTACTCGATTATGTTACACAAAGAAAAGATAGTTAACGTGATTAATTAACGTTACGGTAGATACTCAAATAACTGGCACTCCTGTATTAAAGAAAGTGCAATGCTAGTCCTGCAACATCAACTGGAAACTTCTGAAATAAGTCTGATGCTGGGAAGATGTTCGTAAAGAATCTTGAACAATTATAATGCAGAATACGGGTCACAATAAATGCTAGGACATATAGTAATAATAGGCAGGTGAATAATAAAGACTGCGCAAAGGTAGTAATGCTCGACAACTAAAGAAATGCTTTGTGACACAACGCAACAGCCTACTCGGGTTGTGCAACTCAACAACAACCTCGGCTCAAAAGTGCAGTGAATAATAATACTGCATACATATAATAATGGGGCTTATCTCTAACCAGTGTCTGCTCAGTTAATAAAGTCTAGCTGGGGTATCAAGGCAGGGCAACAATGGGCGAGCATGTGGCTCGTAGCCTAACGTTGTCCGAGGGTGGTATAATGAAGATTACGTTATATGACGGGGATGCTCTCTTGATAAATCTAGGTCTCTAGTACCTAGCTCTATCCTGGCGATCCCTCAGAAGTCAACACAAAGAGGCAGCACTATGTTGTGAGGGATAGGCTATGGCCCTCTCACACCACAGCACTGAGCTCGCAAAGTAAACCAACCCGAAGACAACTTAGGCTCCCACAGTACCTGTCGATGTCGTGCAGAGCTTAGCTAACACTGCACACCTCGGAGACAACGACACAGTTGTCTAGCTTTAGATAACCAAGCAGAATCACTCAACACCTTGCAAGGGAGACATATACCGGTCTACAACCTTCCCGAGAGAGGACACATACGGAAAAGTCCGTCTCTCTAAACCTCAATAAAGCATAATACCTCCTTAACCTAATACATGGAAATATCTGAGAGCTTCGCGTACAATACGACTGGTCGACGGTGAACGTCTATGCTGAAACCAGAAGGGATGTTGAGTTTAATAAAGATTAGAGAATGAGAAAGGAGAAGTCGAGAGAGAGAAATAGTATGCAAAGTAGCGAGTATGGGTGACAGAATTACAATGGATGTAGGCGATACGCGTGTCAGGCAAGCTCTGAGCTGGTAAAAACCATGAGGCCGCGACGGGAAGGGACTAGTTGACCACCCGGCCGCCAACGCCGTCAGCGCCCAAGCGAGCCGCGTCATAGCTCACCTCGCTGCCGGGTGTACTCCCTCACACTCTCTCGCTCGCCTCCCACACAAGCAACATTTATATTATAGCGAATATAAAATATAAGGCGCGGTCACAGACCAAAACAAAGACCATTTCTAGACTGTCTGTGGCAACACGACACTAATGAAATAAAGCAGATCATTCTAGGACAACTGTAGCCTATCCCCCCATCCTGGCGAGCGCTAGCGAGCTGCAATGCCCCACGCAACCATTCTGCTAACGCCGGGAGGCGTCACACCCCCCCCCAAGATATGGGACAATCAACCATGAGCCCATATTTGAACAGGCAGAATGTCGCTAGAATCTGCCACTCCTAACCACTCTGCCACTCATGGAATGCAAGCTCAGTCTCCTCAAAAAAAAAAAAAAAATACAACATTTTTATATAAACAAATCTTATCACCCTTCCCAAATATAATACATTAATTCATAACATTGTGCTCCCAGAGCGAGCTTTAACCCTTAATTAGCGGCTCACCACATAAGTCGTATTTAATAAAGCTGGACTATGTGGCGGCGCTCGACATAGGTCGAGTGGCAATTTCAGCACGTAATGTTGCTGAGAGAGAGAGACAAGTGGTGGCAGGAGACTAGCGAGCGTATGACTGCTCCAGACCACCGCGGCGAACCTACTGACACGAATCTCAGCTCCCTCCTCCCTCGCTACATACTGAATTATATGGGGAAAGTACCGAATTACATGCTTTTTGCACTCGCGTTGCACGGTTATTGCAAGAAAACTAGCCATCATAAAAGGATCGTTATGGTGTCATTCGAAAGCTCTGTTTATGCCCTTTCAGGGATAGGTACTTGTTTTACGTTCTGGGTCTTATTTAGGCATGAAAATGATCACGTAAACAGCCCTATTTTGGCTAAAAACACCCCGCTGGGCGGTACATATAAATAAACCGCATAGGCCGCTCTTAAGGTGTTAAGAAGCACAGCCTACTGAGGGAAAATCATCTGCACTCAGTACTCAGCTACAATATTATCTTAAAATTAATTATTAAAAAGAAAGAGTTTTTATTTAATTTTTCATATTTTATTTTAATGTTGTTTTTGGCGGCTACTATAGATGTAGCCTAATTTTCTTCTAATCAAAGCCAACAACTCCTGCCCTGCGACCCTACGCTGATGCTACACACACGAGCCAACAAGCACCAGCGCAAAAATACACCGCGAGCCAAAACAGGAGGCTATACCAACATACTGTGGTAGCCTACCCCGGATCCTCCACCCGCGACAAACAGTCCGCAATCACATTCTCACAACCGGCAATATGGCAAATGTCTAAGTTGTACTCTTGCAACATGAGCGACCATCTGGTCAGCCTCATATTCCGGTTGTGGAATTGATTGTGGAATTTAAGCGGGTGGTGGTCGGTATACACTACCACGACTGGCCCATATGCAGGAACATAGACCTCAAAGTGTCTGAGCGCTAACACGCTTGCCAGCAGTTCCTTTTCAACAACCGAATAGTTTTTCTGTGCTGAATTAAATTTAATTGAAAAGAAACTGACTGGATGCTCAAGACCTTCCTCGTCTGTCTGCAAAAGTACGGCACCAGCCCCTACTCCGCTGGCATCAGTCGCCAACTGAAATGGTCGTTCAAAGTCCGGGGCCCTGAGGATAGGGTGAGTGCATAAAAGGTGTTTAACTACTCGAAACGCCTGCTCACACTCAGGTGTCCAGCGGAACTTTTTATCTTTGGCTAGTAGATCTGTCAAAGGAGCTAACACAGTAGAATAGCCTCTTATAAAGCGGCGGTAATACCCAATCATACCCAAAAATCTCATGATCTGCCGCTTGGTGGTCGGCCTGGGGAACAAGTCGATAGCCTGTATCTTCTGTTGGGGCGGGCTCACCTGCCCTAACCCAACCACAAACCCCAGATACTGCACCGTGGCTTGCACAAAGTCACACTTGCCCAGATTAACCACCAAGCCTGCTTTACTAAGTTGACTAAATAAGACTATGTGCTCACAGTGACTTTGGAAATCGTTGTCATAAATGATCACGTCATCAAGGTAGACAGTGCAGTTTGGGATGTCTGCTACGATGTCGTTCATTAAGCTCTGGAAAGTGGCCGGTGCATTTTTCAGACCATATGGCATCACGTTGCAACGGTAAGTACTGCCATCCACCACAAACCCGCACACCTCTTTAGCCCGCTCAGACAGTGGTACTTGCCAGTAGCCTTTGACGAGGTCTACCTTGGTCAAGTACCTTGCTTTCCCGATCTTATCCACACTGTCATCCACCCGGGGAAGAGGATATGCATTGGTGGGGGTCAACCCGTTCAACCGCCTAAAGTCAATGCAGAACCGAACTTTTCCATCAGGTTTGGGCTGCACAGTGACAGGAGAAGTCCACCGTACTGCCCCCTTCTCGATCAAGCCTCTCGCCAGCATATACTCCAGCTCATCCCTGAGCGCTGGGAGTTTAATGGGTGGCACCCGATAAGGTATCGACTTGAAGGGGGGGGTGCTCTCCTACATCGACATCATGCACCGCTTGAGTAGTGAGGCCTGGGTGCTCGGCAAATACAGTGGGGTATGAATCGAACAGACGCTGCACTGCCACCTGCTGCTCCTCCGGCAGGTGCGCCAGAGCATCATGCGCACATTGGCTCGAATTCCCCGCCCACTGATCAGCCGAGACATGACAATCCCAGTTATCATCCACCTAATCATTGCTGCCCCCCTCTCCTTCTCCACCATGACCGCAGCAGGTCAACACAGGGACAGCTAGTGACTCAGGTGGGCGCCTCACATACTCCTTCAACAAATTAATGTGGCATAGTTGGTTACGCTTCTTCCGGTCTGGAGTGGCAACGAGGTAATCTAGATCGGAGATCTTTGACACCACCCGATAAGGCCCAGCATACTTGGCAGCCAGAGGATGACCTGACAAAGGCAACAGGACCAACACCTCTTGACCTACCTGAAACTCCCGGAGTTTCGCCTTAGTATCGTACCTGTCCTTCATACGGGCCTGCGAACTCACCAAATTACGCCCGGCCAGCTCCAGACTTCTAAGCATTCTCTCTCTGCTCTCGAGGACGTATCTCAACATAGAACATGGCTTAGCGGTACCCTCCCAAATCTCCTTCACCATGTGGAGAGGGCCCCTCACCTGATGCCCGAAAACAAGCTCATTCGGACTGAAACCGAGACTCTCTCCAGGTACTTCTCTTGCCGCGAACAAAACATACGGCAGACCAAGGTCCCAATCCTTTCCGTTCTCTGCGCAGTAACATTGAAGCATGCTTTTCAGCGTGGCGTGCCACCTCTTCAACACCCCTTGACTCTCCGGGTGATACGCAGAAGAGACGACAGTGCTGATGCCATGCTGAATCATAGTTTGTTTGAACAGATTAGATGTAAAATTAGAACCTTGGTCCGATTGCACCTATTGCGGGTAACCATACCGCGAGCAATACAAGAGCAGGTTCCGGACAACAGTTTTCGCCGTGCCATTTCTCATTGGATATGCAACAGGATAACGAGTGGCCACATCCATGATAGTTAATAGAAATTTATTACCGGCACTAGTAGGGGGTAGGGGTCCGACCATATCAATGATGACCTTACTGAAGGGCGGTCCACTGACAGGAATGGGGTGCAACGGGGCTCTCGGAATTGTTTGGTTAGGTTTTCCAACCCTCTGGCACATATGACACCTTGCTATCCAGGTTACCACCTGCCCCTTCAACCCCGGCCACCAAAACAATTTTTCTAAAGCCGCCACCGTTTTTCTCACCCCTAGATGTCCTGCCAGTGGTATGTCATGCGCCAACCTCAGTAGGCTATCCCTGCACTCCCGTGGCACCACCAACTGGTCCACTACTCCGGACCCCTCTTGCCAACTACGTTTAGGGTCTTGAAAACGCCTATAGAGGATGCCTTCTAAATAAAAAAATCTCCTGGCTGTGCATCGCCGTCCTCGTCGAGCTCTACAGCTCCATTAGCACACGTTTGGAGCTCAGGGTCCTCTAGTTGCAACCGACGTATATCTGAGGGTGCCAAGCGATCTAACTGCTCCCGGAGCAATGCTTGACCTTCCCCGATACTGGGCTGCTCCCTCTGTCTCTCTCGATGTACATAACGTTGCTGTCGTGGAGAGTCGTCATGCCCAGCCTCGTCACTCTCGATGACAGGCCCAGGGGCTACTCCAGAATTAAGTAATGGTGCTAATACTGAATCACCCAGGAGAGCCGCTGAGTCAAAACTCTTAAAACCAACTCCAGCTTTAGCCTCCTCCTGTTGATCGTTCCTCCGCTGGTCTGAAGACGGAGGACTAGGCTGTGACACTTTAGCTGCCCGAGCTCGGGTGACAACACACGCCATGGGTTGTGTCTGGCACCGTTCGACCCACTCTTGCTCTTCCCTACTCACGTCGGCCGGCCTCTCGGCAACGACTAAGGGTAGAACCTCAGAAGCGGGCATTGCAAAGTCGTTGCCGAGAAGAAGGTCGACGCCCTCCACTGGCAGTTCCTCCACAATCCCGACATCCAATTCACGTGCCACACCATCCACCTCCAACTCCAACCGCACCAGCGGGTATGACCGAGTTGCATTAATACCCTGCACCACTACCACCTGAGCCACGTTTATAGGGTTGCCAATCAAGTTTTTCATCAGAGTCTGGGAAGCACCTGTATCACGCAAGACCTCTACTCCATACTTGCGCCCCGCCCACATCACGCAACCCCGCCCTCTATGGTCGCAAAAAACATCCTGAGCAGGGTTCGAGCCTCCCAGGTGCTTCTGCATTGGCTGTGCCTCAGCCTCTGACGAACTGCCCCGGGCAAACTCAGACGACTTCGGAGACACACCAATGTTGCAGGCCAAAGACACAGCTGCTGTAGGTGGTTTGCTAGGACAGACTCTTGCAAAGTGCCCCTTTTTATGACAATGATAACACTCCAACTCCCCTTTGGGCTTCCCTTGGTACTGGGAAGGGCCCGGCCCCTTCTTAAACGGGACGGTGCTAGTCTTGTGGTCAGTCTTGGTATCATGGCTCTTGTACTTGTTTGCATAAGGTATATCACTAACTCGGGGGGGTGGGGCGTCACGCCCCTTGTTACCTGCCTCACTACGCTGGGCAGACCCGCACCCACGAATTAGTGATAGCCGGAGGTCAGCCATCTCAGCTGCCTCCTGTAGAGTTTTTGGTTGCTTTTCTTTCAGGTTTAACGTCAGGTCGCCGCCCGTGCATTTGAAAAACTGCTCTAAAAGCACCAACTGTTTAATGTCGTCAAACGTAGTAGCTTTCTCCGACCTCAGCCAATTCCCAAAAGCATCGGACAGCTCCCGGGCATGTTCCAAAAAGGTGCTCTCCCGACCCTTGCTAACACCCCGGAACTTCAACCTGTACGTCTCTGGTTGTAGTTCGTATGCTCTCAGGACAGCCTCCTTGAGTTCCTCATAGATAATACAAGACTCTATAGGCAATGCATCATAAGCCTTGAGTCCTTTGCCCACAAGTCTAGAGAAACAAGGGCTGCCCACTTCTCCCCAGGCCACTGGTGTTCCTGGCACTTCTTCTCGAATCTCATGAAAAATTCGGTGACAGCCGACTCATCAAATACAGGGACTAGCTTCAACAGGTGCGACAAAGATTGGTCCCGATGTCTGTTAGCTCCCCCAATATTTCGCCCTGTTACCTCCACTCGAGATCTCTCCAGCTCCCTGTCAGCCCGATACCTAGTAGACTCTGCCTGCAGTTCAGCCTCTCGTATAGCTGTTCTCTCTGCAGCCTCAGCCTGTACACTAGCCTGTCTCTCGGCAGCCTCAACCTTGGCCATCTCAAGCCGAAACAACAAATCTGGAGTCAACCCTTGAGGAGGGGAAGGTGCATTTAATGGAGAGGGTCCCTGTGATTGAATTCCACGCTGCCATTGACCATCAACTTGGGGGTATGTACTAAATTCAGGTACCCTGACGTTTGATACGGGGGTAGAGTGGAGGGGGGGCTGGGGACCGGGGCCCCCAGTCGCCTCTCCACCCAGGTCTCTCCCTTCTAAACACAATATCAAAGTCCTCAGCTGATCTTTCCTCATGCCACTTATACCCTGGTGACCCTGAAGACCTGCCACACACTTTAAGCCATACTTATTCAGCTTCAACACCCTGGCAGCGGTAAGGGGCACCTCTAAAAATCTTCTAGCACCCTCCTCGCTATCGACTAGCCACTCCACAGGTCTTTCTCCCTCCGAGCCTGTATCGTGACCTGACCCACCACTGTGTTCTGATTCGTCTCCCATTGTGTCCACCAAAAATTCTCACGTTTATAAAAAAAAAAAAAGTACCCAAGCTCCTATGTAGCACTATTCACTTGCCAAAAATGTCTGAAGACTCTCAAGTGCTATACTACTTTGCCAAAAAAAATTTAACGTGCCCACTATATTCCTCAATAAAACAAATTACCACAACAATCCTGCAATTATCTCTTAGTTCACAAGATCCTGAGCCAGGTCGCCATTTGTTACGATCCAGGTTCTCAAAGACACAGGGCTCTTCAACATTGGACTAGATAATGGCAAAAAGCAACAACGGTAACACTAGATCCAACCCCTGCCTTAAACACTGGAAAACAAAACACCATTACCGCCCTGAGTCGTGCCTGGACAACGAGGTATCCTATGACTCGGTAACTGGTGCACACACACTAGGCTGACGCTCAATGAAACAGCCTATTCTCAAACAGTAAAAGATTACTCGATTATGTTACACAAAGAAAAGATAGTTAACGTGATTAATTAACGTTACGGTAGATACTCAAATAACTGGCACTCCTGTATTAAAGAAAGTGCAATGCTAGTCCTGCATCATCAACTGGAAACTTCTGAAATAAGTCTGATGCTGGGAAGATGTTCGTAAAGAATCTTGAACAATTATAATGCAGAATACGGGTCACAATAAATGCTAGGACATACAGTAATAATAGGCAGGCGAATAATAAAGACTGCGCAAAGGTAGTAATGCTCGACAACTAAAGAAATGCTTTGTGACACAACGCAACAGCCTACTCGGGTTGTGCAACTCAACAACAACCTCGGCTCAAAAGTGCAGTGAATAATAATGCTGCATACATATAATAATGGGGCTTATCTCTAACCAGTGTCTGCTCAGTTAATAAAGTCTAGCTGGGGTATCAAGGCAGGGCAACAATGGGCGAGCATGCGGCTCGTAGCCTAACGTTGTCCGAGGGTGGTATAATGAAGATTACGTTATATGACGGGGATGCTCTCTTGATAAATCTAGGTCTCTAGTACCTAGCTCTATCCTGGCGATCCCTCAGAAGTCAACACAAAGAGGCAGCACTATGTTGTGAGGGATAGGCTATGGCCCTCTCACACCACAGCGCTGAGCTCGCAAAGTAAACCAACCCGAAGACAACTTAGGCTCCCACAGTACCTGTCGATGTCGTGCAGAGCTTAGCTAACACTGCACACCTCGGAGACAACGACACAGTAACCTTACCCCTAGTCTAGCTTTAGATAACCAAGCAGAATCACTCAACACCTTGCAATGGAGACATATACCGGTCTACATCCTTCCCGAGAGAGGACACATACGGAAAAGTCCGTCTCTCTAAACCTCAATAAAGCATAATACCTCCTTAACCTAATACATGGAAATATCTGAGAGCTTCGCGTACAATACGACTGGTCGACGGTGAATGTCTATGCTGAAACCAGAAGGGATGTTGAGTTTAATAAAGATTAGAGAATGAGAAAGGAGAAGTCGAGAGAGAGAAATAGTATGCAAAGTAGCGAGTATGGGGGACAGAATTGCAATGGATGTAGGCGATACGCGTGTCAGGCAAGCTCTGAGCTGGTAAAAACCACGAGGCCGCGACGGGAAGGGACTAGTTGACCACCCGGCCGCCAACGCCGTCAGCGCCCAAGCGAGCCGCGTCATAGCTCACCTCGCTGCCGGGTGTACTCCCTCACACTCTCTCGCTCGCCTCCCACACAAGCAACATTTATATTATAGCGAATATAAAATATAAGGCGCGGTCACAGACCAAAACAAAGACCATTTCTAGACTGTCTGTGGCAACACGACACTAATGAAATAAAGCAGATCATTCTAGGACAACTGTAGCCTATCCCCCCATCCTGGCGAGCGCTAGTGAGCTGCAATGCCCCACGCAACCATTCTGCTAACGCCGGGAGGCGTCACACCCCCCCCCAAGATATGGGACAATCAACCATGAGCCCATATTTGAACAGGCAGAATGTCGCTAGAATCTGCCACTCCTAACCACTCTGCCACTCATGGAATGCAAGCTCAGTCTCCTCAAAAAAAAAAAAAAAATACAATTTGTGAGTGGAGATAGTAGCCATTCGTTAACTTTTATTATTGCGCTCTGCGTCTTATTTCCCTCATTATTGCCCTACACCAACAAAATTGCCCCATTTAATATAAGGTTTACCTTTTAAATTTAAGTGTGGAGATATTTATGCGTTGTTCGGTTGTTCGTTTACTTTTATTATTGCATTCCGCGTCACATTTCCCGCTTATTGCCCTACCCCAGCATCACACGTTTAATTAATTAATACGTTTAAGTCGTTTAAGCCGGGGTTCCCTATATCTTGCCTTTATTGGCGTCGGCTAACTTTCTGAGTGCGCTTTACGTCCATATAGGTAAGATATAGTATTATTATATTATATTTCCTGTGTATTGCCATCATGTCGTTGACACTGTCCCAGTACAAGCGACGCAAGGGGGGTTCAAGAGTGGTTTGACTAGGATCACAAAAGATATTACTACATTTTTAGTTAACCCGTGGAGCCCCGGCTAGTTTTGTAATGTTTGTTCACCAGAACCCGGCCGGTTTTCAAGAAATTGTTTTATTCCAGAAACAATAGCGAATGGGTTAGGAATGAAGGAAAAAACTCGAAAAACCGCTCAAAAAGCTTAAAGAATGGTCCTACAGAGCCCCCGAAAACGTATTTTACAAGAGTAAAAAATTGAAGGCAATTACCCCCAAAAAACAGGTTATTGCGCGCTCACGCACACGCACATGGACTTTGAGAGTTTTCAACCATCGGCACGGTTGCGTGGGATACGTACACAGTTCCCATACAAATCTGAGCCCTCTCGAGTGGCTACACCTGAGGTGTAGGTCGGAGCAATTAGGGTGACTCGTCAGACGCGTCGCTGGGGCTGTGCGTTACATACATCGCCGACGCGTCAGACGCGTCGCTGGGGCTGTACGGGTTAATGCAGATAATGATGCGATTGAGGCTAAATTGGCTTCGGTATTAAGACAGCTCGAAGATTTAAATTTATGTCGCCGCGAAATGGAAACGCTCTATGAAGATGATGACGAGTATTTCGCGGACATAGAAACAGACGTGGATTATATAGAGTGTCTTGATAAAGTTATCATCCTCCTCATAGGTAAGCTAAAACACAAGGAGCCAAATCGTGCTGCAGTTAACAGAAATGCCGGTATAAGATTGCCGAAAATAACCCTTCCTGTGTTTGACAGTGATCCCACTCTATGGTTGGGATTCTGGGATATGTTCCACTGTAGTGTCCACAGCAATGCGGAGCTCAGTGACATCCAAAAATTCACCTACTTAATAGGTCAAGTGAATGGCGAGGCAAAACAACTAATTGAAGGTTTCGCAATTGAGGGAGTCAGCTACCAAACAACGGTTGCCCTTCTACAGAAAACCTATGGGCACAGGGATAGAATTAAGGCGGCACATATAACTAACCTTACTACTTTGAATCCTCCCTCTTACAATGTCGAGGAAATAAAGGGATTCTATGCTAGTTTTGAAAGTACACTGAGGTCAATAGAGACCCTACAAATTACCCTTAATGAAGCTAGTGTTGTAATTCTCATGAATAAATTGCCATCCCCAATAAAGGAAACATTAAAGAGAAGAAGGTCTGGACCTAGAAAGGTTTGTCCAGGCTTACCAGACAGAAGTGTTTAACATGGAAAGTGTAGCAGAACGGATTACACCACACATACCAGTTGCTTCCGCATCCTTTGCAGTGCAGGAGGCCTCGGTGCGAAGGAAGGGTTGCAAGTTGTGCGAAGGGGCACATGCATGGTTTAAGTGTCTTAAATTCAAAACCAGTGCTCTCAAAGTAAAACGCGCAAAGCAACTCAACCTTTGCACCGGGTGCTTTTCTTCAACCCACGGGAGCAATGGTTGTGTGAACCCTTACATCCGCAGCTGCAAGTTCTGTCAAAACAGACACTACCATATCCTCTGTCAGACCAGATCTCAATGGGACGGTGCAAAGAAGGAGCAAAAACCTCAACAGGTAACAAAGACCAAGACGCAAACTACCACGATGTCTGTGTCATCAAAGAAGACTAGTATTATCCTCCCAACTGTAATGCTGCCAACAGTTAAGGAATCAAGAGGAACAGTCAAGATGAGAACACTGCTGGATCAGTGCTCACAGCGCACCTTCATTTTAAATTCCACTCTAGACTCGATCCATTATATAAAAGTGGGTGATGAAGAGCTAGAGTTGCAAGGGTTTACCGGAGCATGTGAGAGCAGAAAGTACCCAGTAGTGTCCTTCAAATACAAGTTCCGGGGCAGAAACTATCCTCTACAAGCAGTTGTGGTAGAAACTCTCCCGGATCACAAAGGATCAGAATGCCTTGAAACAGACATGAGAGTTTTGCAAAACAAGGGTTACAAATTAGCTGATCCTCTAATGACACAAATATCTCGACTGGACTTGTTGGTTGGTGCCGATTATTATTATGACTTAGTGCGGCCAGGGTACAAAAAGGAGGGTGACATAATTCTCTTACCCACTAAATTTGGCTATGCACTAAGTGTGTCCTGCCATAACGACAAGTCTAGCGCCCAAGTAGAGGTAGTTACAATTTTGAAGGTTGCGGTCACCCCGATGGATCAATATATATCCACGGCATCAAGTAATCCATGTCATAATGAATTAAAATGTATGTGGGAACTGGATCATCTAGGAATTTCTCCAAACGAAGATTCAAAGGAAAACATGACTGCGTTGGACATATACAAGGAGACAGTAACATACTCTGCACAGAATCAGCAATATGAAGTCAGACTGCCATGGAACCAACATAAAGAGAAGCTGCCTTCTAATTATGGTTTAGCAACGGGTCGCCTAAGGGATCTGCAGAAGCGTTTCAAACAAGAACCTGTCTATTGTAGTCACTACACCAACGTTATCCCAGATCAACTTCATCGTGATTTTATTGAAGAGGTTCCTTTCGGTGTTACTGAAAACAGTCATTATTTGGCACATCACGGGGTCACCAAGAATAGTACAACGATGCCTGTTCGTATTGTGTACGACTGTTCCGCTAGTATTGGCAAGGGCAGACCAAGTCTTAATGACTGCCTTTACACAGGGCCATCACTAGTGCCGGATCTAGCAAAGATATTGCCGAGATTCAGGGTCCACAAATATGCCTGGATAAGTGACATCGAGAAGGCCTTTCTCATGTTGAGACTTCATGAAGAAGATCGTGATTACACCCGATTTCTGTGGCCAGAGGATCCCTTGGATTTATCTTCACCCTTACTTTGCTACCGATTTAAGGTAGTGTTGTTCGGGGCGACTTGCTCACAGTTTCTTCTTAATGCCACGATCTTAAAACATCTTTCCATTATTAAAGAGGATCCCGGAGTTGTGGAGGCTATTAAGGAAGGTTTGTACATTGACAACCTACAGGGTACAGGCAGTGATGGAGAGACTGTCATTAAGCGTTACTGGGATGCCCAAAGAATAATGTCTCAAGCACATTTATATCTCAGAGAATGGGCTACCAATAGTCCTCAACTACGAGATCTCCTGCAATTGGATGGTGTTGCTGCCAAGAATCAAGAGTGAGTGAAGACATTAGGACTCTTATGGTTACCTGACTCTGATCTGTTGACGTTCAACGCAAGTCTCCCAGAGGCCAATAAGGCAACAAAGAGAGAGTGCTTAAGAGTGGCGGCTCAACTGTTCGATCCACTCGGTGTACTACTGCCCGTTACAATAAGGTCCAGAATTTTCTTACAGCAATTATGGAGACTGAAACTAGATTGGGATGATACGCTACCTGACGACTGAGCTACCGAATGGTCTAAAAGGACCTGCACCTCTGCTGTGACTTTGCTTATCCTCGGAGGTCGGTATATGCTGACTCAGTGGAACTTCATGTGTTTAGCGATGCAAGTGGTGTCGCCTATGGCAGTGCAATATATTTTGTGAGCCCGGAACATAGCTGTTTGGTCATCGCTAAAGCAAAGGTCACTCCCATAAGATCCATAACTATACCAAGATTAGAGCTAACTGCTGCTTTACTAGCCGCCAGATTAATCAAATTTGTAGAGGATGCCTATCATAATATTGTAAAGGTCAACAAAATTGTTTTATGGTGCGACAGCCAGGTTACATTGCATTGGTTGCGTAATATGAAGAAGCTTCCAGTGTATGTCGCCAACCGAGTTGACAAAATAAAATCCCTTCTTCCGACTGTAGAATTCCGGTACGTGTCCTCTAAAGAAAACCCTAGTGACTTACTGTCTAGAGGTGTTTCGGCAAAACATCTGCAATCTTTTGCGTTTTGGTGGGAGGGGCCCATGTGGCTCCGAAACAAAGACGAGTGGCCAGAAGACATATTACCAGATAACCCAACGCCAAAGTAACTAGCCAAGTCATTGGGACCAATGATGAACAGGACACACGGTTATGGAACTGGGAAAAATATGGCAGTTATGATATATTAATTCGGATAGTTGCATGGACTATTCGATACAAGAATAATTTGAAGGCAAAAATTAAAGGGACGTCTCCCACAGACAGTGCCCTCCTCAGCATAAAAGAACTAAAAGTAGCAGAAAAGATTATAGCTCAAAGATGCCAGCAGGAATGCTTCCCAAAGGAGTACGAGAAGCTGTCTGGTGACAAGGGTACTCGCAATAATTTGGTAAACCAATTAAGACTTGTCATGAAAGGAGGATTAATTGTATGTGAAGGTAGATTAAAGTTAGCGGCTCTTCCGGATTCAATGAAATATCCGATACTCATGCCTTCCGAACATCCTTTCATTACCATGCTCATCAATATGTGTCATCGTGTCTGTTGTCACTATGGAGTTAATTGTGAACGTCGACGCATCTTTTGTGCTAATAAAGAATAATAAAGGTACAAAAATAATACTTGCATTAATATACAGACCTCCAGCTCAATCAGTGCAAACTGACCGAGAAATTTACGAACAAATTGCAGATGTAAGTAACTCACAAGATACCGTAATTTTTGGCGACTTTAATTTACCTGTGACCAAGTAGGGCGATACTCTTACTTCACACTCCGGACATGACTTGTATACGAACTTGCAAGAGAGTTCGCTTTATCAATTTGTTCGAACGCCGACCCGTGGTAATAACGTTCTTGACATTGTACTTGCAACAAAAGAAGAATTAATAGAGAATTTGAATGTTGGTGATGAATTCAGTAACAGCGACCATCGTACGATAACTTTCACTTTAAAGTTTACTAGTAACGAACCAAATAGTAGCATCGAAAAAGTCCCTAATTTCAAGAAAGCAAACTTCCATAAACTTAGAGCTATGTTTAAAGAAACTGACTGGAGCTTTTTAATTAACAATAACGACATAAATACATCTTGGAAGTTATTCGAAACCACTTACCTAAAAGCAGTGCAAGACTGCATACCATCGAAAATACGGCGTCCAGGCCATAATAATAAGCCCAAATGGTGGAATAAAGATATTTCAAACTGCCTGCTTGCTAAAAAATTTGCTAATGATAGATTAAAATCCTCACAAAATGACGAAGAACGGGTGAAATTTGTAGAGCTACGACGCAAAGCCAAAAAGTTAATTAAGCAAAGTAAAAAGACCTAAGAGTTACATATTGCGAATCAAAGTAAAACAAACCCGAAAGAATTCTATAGTTATATCAGAAAGAAAAAAGTAGTTACTTCAACTGTTGGACCGTTAG
Organism: Paralithodes platypus; assembly: GCA_032716605.1. Classification (NCBI taxonomy): domain Eukaryota; kingdom Metazoa; phylum Arthropoda; class Malacostraca; order Decapoda; family Lithodidae; genus Paralithodes; species Paralithodes platypus. The sequence continues at coordinate 39,022,240 of CM064568.1, read as the reverse complement.
TCGATGAAAATGGAGAATACACCAAAGACGAAGTACAAATGAGTAATGCCCTGAATACCTTTTTTGCATCAGTTTTTACAACAGAAGACCTCAGTGATATCCCTACACCATCGCCGATTCAGATTGATAATTCAGATGTTTTAAGCAATATCACCGTTACAGAGAGAGAAGTATTGAATTGTTTAGATAAACTCAAGGTAAATAAAACGCCTGGACCTGATACAATCTCGCCTAGAGTTCTAAATGAAGCTAAGGATGAGCTCTCCAAACCACTGACATTATTATTCAATAAATCCCTGCAGTCTGGAACTATGCCTGATCAGTGGAAGCTAGCCAACGTAACACCGATATTCAAAAAAGGCAGCAAATCCCTACCCAGTAACTATCATCCAATTAGCTTAACCTCAGTTGTATGTAAAATGCTAGAAACGGTCATAAGAGACAGACTCGTAAATCACTTAGAGGAAAATAACATACTTAAAGATACTCAACACGGCTTTCGTAAAAAACGTTCCTGTTTAACAAACCTCTTAGACTTCTTCCACGATATCCTCAACCTCTACGATGAGAGTAAAGCTGTAGATATTATATACCTTGATTTTCAAAAGGCCTTTGACAAAGTTCCCCACAAACGTTTACTGCTAAAACTAAAAGCGCATGGAATACAAGACTGTGTGTTGAAATGGATAGAAAATTGGCTCAGCGACAGAAAGCAAAGAGTAGTCATAAACGGTAAGGCATCTAAATGGACCAATGTAAGTAGCGGGGTACCCCAGGGATCGGTACTAGGACCAATTCTCTTTCTAATTTACATCAACGACATAGATGAGGGTCTCACCTGTACAATCTCAAAATTTGCTGACGATACAAAAATTGCAAATAGCATACTCTCAAAAGAACAAGTTGACGATATGCAACACAATCTAGATAAATTGTCATGTTGGGCCCAAATTTGGCAAATGAGTTTCAATGCGGATAAATGTAAAGTACTACATATCGGATACCTAAATGAGAAAGCACACTATTCGATGAATGGCACTCAGCTTAAGAATGTAAACAGAGAAACCGATCTGGGAGTAACAATATCGAGTAACCTAAAACCGAGTCAACAATGTTCAGAAGTTGTTAAGAAGGCAAACAAAATAATTGGCTTTATAGGCAGGTCATTTGAGCATAAATCCAAAGAAGTTATCCTAACCCTATACAATTCCTTAGTCTGCCCTCTTCTGGAATACTGCGTTGAATCCTGGTGCCCTTATTACCAAAAAGATATAAACAAGCTAGAACGAGTTCAACGTAGAGTTACCAAAATGATACCTAGCCTAAAGAACAAACCATACGAAGAGCGTCTTAGAGAATTAAATCTATTTCCTTTAACCCAGCGCAGATTAAGAGGTGACTTAATTCAAGTGTTCAAAATCATCAAAGGCATCGACAATATGAACTGTAGTAAGTACTTCACTATCGACCAATCTAATTACACGCGGGGAAACGGTTGCAAAATTATTGGTAAATCTTTTAACTCACACGAATCTAAGAATTTCCTCTTCAATCGAGTTGTCAACTTGTGGAATGGGCTTTCCCGAAACGTTATAGACTGCATCACCGTTGATTCATTTAAACTCCGCGTAGACAAATATCTCGCATCAAACCCGCGACTGACTGCGTTTGTAAATGAATAACTTTATTTTATCCCCCCCTCAGTTACTAACCCATCTGTCCCCTACTAACTTCCTAATCCTGCCACGGACATTAGTTCCAGGGCAGTAATTCCCTTTCCAATGTTCCCTTACCCACTCTAAACCACTGTTTGGACACTTGATCCTCAGTATTTTGGAGGGCAAGCAACCTAGAAGGGTCACTAGATCTGTTGTTGCTTGATTTCCTTTGTACTCCTTTGGACGTGGTCGCATATATACGGCAGAGGTGGTGGATTCCTAAGATAAGACGAGCAGTTAAACAAGTGACCAGTAAGTGTATAACCTGTCGTAAAATACAGGGTAATACCTACGCGAAAGCTAGAGTACCTCCTCTACCAGACATCAGGACTACTCCTAGAGATCCCTTCGAGGTCACGGAGGTTGATTATACAGGAGCAATTCCTGTCCGGGGCTCACACAACAACAAGGCTTATATGCTTTTATTTATGTGCGCTACTACAAGAGCTACTCACATTGAAGTAGTTAGCAGTATGACCTGTGACAGCTTTATCCATACGTTCCGGAGATTTTGTAGTAGGCAGGGATTTCCACAGATAATGTTAAGCGACAATGCTGCTACATTTGTGGGAGCTTCCAGACACTTGGAAGTCATTCAAAGCAATCCCAGTCTTCAGGCTCATCTTGCCGAAATCCGATGTGAATGGCGTTTTATCCCAGCACGCGCGCCTTGGTTTGGAGCTATTTGGGAGACAGCCATAAGTATTGTGAAGGCTGGGCTTAAAATAGTACTAGGCTATGCTCTAGTCTCCTATGAGGAACTAACTACTGTCCTATTGGACCTGGAGGCTACCATGAATGATCGCCATTTAACATATGTCTCGGGTGATCTGGAGGACCCTTGCCCTATTACTCCATCCATGCTGGTTAAAGGTCGTAGACTTCGTGACTTCCCAAAGGACCTAATTCAGCTAGATGAGCTGCAGGATCCTAGTTACGATAGTAAAGCAGCGATACACAGCAGGTACAATTACATCAATAAGTTGATCCTGGACCTATGGAAGCGTTGGTCTAGTGAATACTTGGCTTCACTACGAGAAGCCTATAAGTATAAAAGAGGCTCATCAAGCAGTGTATGGCCAAAGATAAATGACATCGTGCTTATACATGACGAGGGACCTTGTGTCCTTTGGAAACTTGGTAGGGTAGTTAGACTATCCCGGACGAGATTATCTGGTTAGAGTGGTCCAGATTAGAACAAAAACTGGCCTGACCACCCGACCCATCGTCAAGTTGTATCCATTGGAACAGGAAATCGAAAGCATTTCGATCCCTCAACTGGCGGTCACTGGTGATGGTGTTAGCTCTCACAACTCCACCCCTATGTCACCAGCGGTCGCTGGACCATCTGCCAGTAACGATCCTGTTGGAAGATTACCTCTTTGCCGAGCCGCTGTTAGCTCTTCACAGCTTTGGAGATCTAACATCGCTGCGGGATTATTGTAGATAATGTATATATTGGTGGTGGGAATGTGTCGAGACTCGTAAGTAACTCGACAGTTTAGGTTAAGTTAACATACTGGAAGTTCAAATTAGGCGCCAGTATTAGGCTAAGTTATATATCTATATAAAAGATATATACTATTTAGTATTAAGTCTTTATGGGTTTATTATCCATTATTATATCGGGTTGTCATTATAATAAATCTGGTATATCTTGTAGTTAGTTAAATGACGCATAGGTAGATAAGATAACTGCGCATGCGTCATATTCGGGAACCTGAGGGTCCCTCGCTCCAAGGCAAACTAGAATCGCTTTCGCTACGACTTCATCAAGATCTCCTTCTAGCCGCTCCAATACAACCACCTGTTTCCTGCTAAGTCATCCTAATTCTTATATCTTAGTGGCCACTATTTCTTCTATCTATTCCTACCACAATCATTGAGCTATCTATCCCTATCAACAAATAAAAGTAAGTTAACTCCTGTGACTTTATAGGTAAATCCCATTTTGTTTACTATCGAATTCTCACAGCTCTGCTCTTTATAAGAGTTTTGATGCAGAACTTTCAGATTCTTGGTGTTGGGTCTTAAATATCGTGTCCAAAATGCCAGTGCACCAGCAACACGTTATCGAACTAACGTAACGCAACGTATCTTAACTGTTCTGACCATTATAAGAGTCTTTCAGAACTGAAGGTGATGGGTATACTTTGGCCTTTTCGAGATATTGCTATCTCGAAAGGACTCCTTGATGAGTGCCGTTATAGTTAAACGTTATCTCACAGAGCCCTGGTTTAGTCTATCCCGAATAAAGCGCTTGATCTGTCAGCATTCTTTATTCACAATAGCACCACGGTTATGGGTAAGAAAGTTATATTAGTTACATCCAGTGAAGTGTCTAATAATGGCTTACTTGTTGAACCCACAACAACAAACATCTAGTTGAGGTATCATCACGTAGCACTCGTGGAGCACTGACAGTGTTACCTCGAAGATGGAAGTTTAGCTGATTTTGCTACCTTGCTCACTTTTAGCGAACTATTGGTTACACTGTCATCCTCCCGCGCGGTGGGGGAACTGGAGTTAGTGTGGGCCGGGAGGCCACAGATGTCGGACGTATGGATCATTACTATCCCACCCATTTTCACTCGATTTCCACCCTTTTTTGGCCAGTTTTTTCAACTCGACTTATGTGGTGAGCCGCTTTTTAAGGGTTAAAAAATCCTGCAGTGGTCATACCTTTGGCTGAGTTGTCTTAGCTGATGTATCCCGAGTCAATAAGGGCACTGGTGTGAGGAGGACTTCCGGCGGTGCTTGTAGTAGTCCTTCTCGGCTTCTTGGTCATGGCGGTGGTGTGGTTGAGGGGTAGAATGGCGCTTGGACTTAGGTTGTTTACGGTGTCCTTTCTTGTGCCGCCTTTCCTTTCCACTTTTCTTATTCTTCTGGACTTCAGGATTGTTTATGGTGATGATTAAGATTTTCCCTGGTGTAGGAGAATGTGTCATTTCGATGGCAGGGACTCTGGCATATCTTACTGGACTGTGATTTGTTTCCTTGTGGCTTGGAGGTGTGGTGGGCAGAGGGGAAGAAATGCTAGGTGATGGGGAATTTCGGACAAGTTGTTTTTCCGTTATTTCAATTATTATTACAATACAATTTTGACTTTATTTATTTTTTTTAAGAGGTTTCCCCAAGAGGCCTACTCCTCTATCTCCAACTCCTCATCAGAAGATGTGAGAGTGATGGTGAAAGAATCAATGAAATCAATGAAATCAATAAAGTCCTTGCATCGTCTGCTTGTACTTTTTCTGCGAGTGTGACAGCTTTTGTCCAATTTTCCTTGGTTATGCTTTTGATAGCTTCATGAGTGAGTGACTTCAAATCGGCCATCTTGAATTTGTTTCTCGTTGACACATAGCCTTTAACCTGAGCCCATATAAGTTCAATCGGGTTGTATTGACAGTGATATGGGGAAAGGCGCACAACCATATGGCCATGCTCTGAGGCCGTTTTATCAATCACATAATTGACATCGGCATCAGTGGTGTGTTGACTCACAAGCTGCAGAAGTTCCGCCTTGATCGAGGACACCTTCTGCTGCTGTAACTCCCTTCTTCTACAGCCATTCCTTGATTGTACTTTTTATTGTTTGATGATGTTGGGGGCTTATCTATTTTTCTAGAGTGATAGGATGCGTTATCCATCACAATAATTGAAGAAGGAATAATATTTGGCAAAAGCTGAGTTTGAAACCACTTTACAAAGGTCTCAGCATTCATTTGATTATGATCATTGAGATGGGGAATAAAAGCACCAAAGGGAAGAAAGGAAGCAACGAAGCCCAATAACAACAACAACAACTACCACGCAGCGAAGGCAAGAGGGCACAAGAGCCTTCTCACCACATCCTGCCCGGGTCGCCAGCATCACCTCGCCTTTTCCCCCGACCCCAGGAAAAGACATATGGATAAGAGTCTCCACGGACAGCCACATAACAACGAAAAATGTCCAGCTTAAACACCAGGAATGAGAAATTGTCCATAGACAAAAACATACCACGCGCCCATCTTGCCCGGAGATGCACCAAAAACAAGGGGATTCGGGGAAGCCGAGACTGAAGACTGGAAACGTGTGCGATCCAGAATACTTTTTTATACTCATTTCTGAATAGACAGTTTTTCAATGTTGCGACCAAACTATTCCACCAATTTCTATTCTTTTGGTACCAAAATGTTCGGAATTGCGAGCCTCACCCAACTACGCAAACATGGATTTGATCATCCGTGTAGTTTTCAAAATATGGATTTTCATGTGAACTCTAAGGTTTCTTCAAGATTGCCGAACAAACCCCACGTGCAACGCAAAACCTTGTCTATAACATTTGTGGAGCATTGGCAGTGGAGTCCATATACCAAAGCACAATCATTTCCTATAAGTGGGAGAGATGGTATTTACTTCTGAATTGTTTTGGAAATGTGGCTGCCACGGGCGTGTCTGGCCGCCATTTTGAATGTTTAACATATCAAAAGTTGCCCAATACACAAACACAACTTGTGTCAACGTTTGGTCCCGATCCGACAAGCGGTTCCAGAGTTATTGCGTAATAACCGGTGTGGAAGAATAATTTGGAAGAATTTTGAAGTTTAATAAATACAATAGGGGTTCCCCGCCAGGGCTTGAACCCCTAATAATAGTTGGTTTATTTTTAGGTAAGGTGAGCAGCTTCCCGGACAAGTTCGCGATCCTGATTGCCTTGGAAGGATCTGGTAGGGCGGCTGGTGAGGTGGCACATTGTATTGAGTAAGGTTGCTCAACTGAGGGAGATAATAAATTATCATGTCTTACGGGTGGGTGAGAGTGATGGGTTCCCACGTTTGATGTTTAGCTAGTATGGTAAGGGTGCGCTGAACTATTGCTTGTGCAATGACATGAACGTTTTGATGAGGTATAGTATTTTATTATTATTTTTATTTTTTGAGATCAAGTCCTTGATACTCATCATATATGGTGCAGGTATAGTTGAACACTATGCAGGGATGTTCAGTTGTTGCAGAGGGTTCTGGGGTGGTGACGAGGACAGGGTGAGTTTCTCCCTTGAGCACTAAAGTTTCATCGCCTGCTTCCATGAGATTCACTGGGGAATCCCTTAACAGTTCATATTTTGGCTTTGTGTTTTAGAGAAAATCTTGTATAGAGACAAGATCTGGCCACACCTTTGTCTACTAAGAGTCGGACACGTAACCCCATTTTTCTGAGTGGGCCTCATTTGCCTCTGCCGGTCCCTCATTTCCTGAACAGAGCAGTTTCCGTTACACACCCTCCATTCCCAAGGGTCAATCAGCATGAGATTGGATTTGGGTATGGCAGGCTGTCTTTGATAAATGCAGGGTGTTGATTCTTACTTCCTCTTGGTCCACTTTTGTTGTGCCATCCATTTTGGGGATGGTCGATCCTGCTCCGGTCGTGGTCTTGTGGGGATCCTTCTAACAGCGTTGATGGAATGCTGTTTGACTGCTGAAGTTGCTAGCAGTCTCCGGATCGTGGTTAAATCAAAGTTGATCCCTACTGGATCATGAATGGAAAAGTGCTCATGGATATTGTCCTGAAGAATCTGGAGCAATCCCTTAAATAAGTGATTGTTGAATTCCTCAAGGGGTGCCTGAGGAATAGCTGATGCGATGTTCTTGCGTAACTCCACCACAGTCGCATCGAGATTGGCATCGTACTTGATGGCCTGGAGTTGTGTGATCGGCACTACTGTACCGAGAGAAGATTGTGTCGAGTTGTTGACTGTCCGTTTAAATTCCCACCATGTCAGGCCAGGACTGATTCTGCCAGTTACTAATGCCACAGCCTTCCCTAGGTGCGTGTGTACTATCGCAATTATTTTGTTATCCTTGTGGTGGACCAAATCAAGTACTGGTTTAATCATTGCCATATATATGGTGATGTCATAGAGTTCTGGATTGTAACTTGGAAAAGGAATGTGTGAACGTTGTGCCATTTTGACCGGTATTTCTCGCTTATCTTTCCTTGTATAAATATACTTACTCTGCATTTTCTGTGTTTAGTACCAGCACTTGACACCAGTGTTATGCTAGACAAAAACAAGTATTTGTGGATTCTTCTAACGGCGAGAAACTAGAAGGCAAATGTATATGCACAATAAGATACAAAGTGAGTTATATAATAGATACAAAACAAAATTTTATTTATACACAAAACTAAGTGACACACTGAGACGTTACAAAATAATCAATAACACAATGTATTATGCTAGAGCAATACTGGATATTGGTGAGTTCTACTAATGGGGAGAAGCTAAAAGGTCTATTTATTAGTGGCCCCTCCATCATTGACGAACATGCCTATTACATAAGGCATCCTCTTCAAACACTAATCCGCCGTAGTTTGAATCTACCGCGCAGAGCATTTAAAATCTGAGGAGCCATCATGAGCGCACGCGACCTCACTCATGGCTTCAGTCATTATGAATTGGGTTCTCACTACGAAAAAACTTCTTAAAAAATAAAAAACAAAAAGAAAATAAGAATAACTATCCAATAAGCTTTCCATCATATCGTGGATGTACTTGTGTGGATCTTTGACCAGACGCTGATTCAGGCGTCATTCTTCCTTCTCTGCTCTGCGATCAGCCGGCCCAGACGTGTTTCTCCACGCTCCACTGGTTCCGCATTTGCTGCGTCCCTAGTGAGTTTTTTCTCATTTGTTTACTCCGGGATGTATCGAGTAAGGTTAGGATATGCGTAGCAGGAGTGTCCTGGGCTGGTTGCCCGCAGTGCAGTGTATTTTGGGTCGTGTGTTTGGGGCATCTATTTCGGATGTACCCTCGTGGCCCGGTTGTGGACAGGTGATCTTTTTCACAGTTAGCTAGCTTTGTGATGCAGGCGGCTTTCATTACGCGGTTTTGCTTCCTTTTATCTTTCTGATGAGGTAGCGTATTTTTGCTGACGTTCCCAGCGTATTTTTCTTCACTTAGTGAAGTTTTTTCTGGGTCCCGAGTCAGTTCTTCCCTTTGCCGGAAGTATTTGCTACAGTGGTGTGTTGGCGGTGGTTCCTGTTGTGATATAATTCAGTGCTTTTTGTTTATATTCCGACTTGTTAATGTTATCCGTCTGCCTAGGCCTAGCCAGCCTCTCGTAGCTTTACCACATATACAAGTGTTATTGATTTATTTTCTAAATATGTACTACTGTGTCATGTGTGTCCTGGTTTAGTTGTGTATTGGCTAATCCCACGGACTATTTATGTGTCCTGGGTTAGTTGTGTATTGGCTAATTCCACGGACTATGTTGGGCCCGGCGTTAGTTGTATTTTGGCTACGCCTCGGTCCGGTGGTGCGTTCAGATGGTATCTGGACGGGGTGGGTTTTTTCCGGCGGGTTTTTCTCGGTTTCACCTTGATAAACCCGGCTGGTTGCCGAGTTTTGGCCACGCGTGGTTTAAAAACAGTCTTGTTTCCCCGGCGAGTGGGTGTCTGTGGCTCCCCAGGACTGCGTCTCTGGGGTGCCTGTTTCAGGCTCCTTATGATTCCCGGCGGGTTGGCTGTACCCATCTAACAGTGTTCATACGGACACATGTTTGTAGTTTTTTCGGTTTTGCAAAGCCAATATAAAACTATGCTGTTGTTGTATTTCCTCCCCGGCGATCTTTTACAAAGAAGGGGGGTTAGGAACAATTGGGGTTAACTTTTAAACTTTAAATCACCCGGCGGGTGCAACCTGGAAGGGTGGGATGCCAGAATTTGCAAAATTCAGTTTAGTTGACCAGACAATTGAGGGATGCATTGTGTATCGCCTCCTTCAACATGCGGCGCTTTAGGGCACAATTGGGGTTAACGTTTTTTAAACTAATATTCACACCCGGCGGGTGCTCCTTGGAGGGATGGGAAAAACGAATTTACAATTCAGTTAGTTAACCAGACAATTGAGGGATACGTTTTGTATCGCCGCCTTCAATATATGGCGATCTAAAAAGATACTTCGGGAGAAGTTAGATCTCGTATATTTGTCAGGCTTCCCAGTTTTTGATCTACGAGATCATTCGGGGGCCGGCGTCTTTTTTTAGTTTTTTTTTTTCCAAAATTGAATCTTGAAACAAACACCACCGGAAAGACTTAATCAGTTATAAACGCCATGCTGGTCTTTATATATTATGTCAGAGGGTATTCATAAATCTTTTGGACATATTAAGATATTCTGAAATCTTTTACTTAGGAAACCCCACCGCGTAGCGAGCTGTAGTCGTTGAGTATTACGTCTCGTTACCCGGCGGGTTATTTAACACTTGTGTGCGAACATGTTTGGGTTAACCTTATGAGCATTAATTCCTGGAATTTTTCTTTTTTTCCAGAGCTGGGTCCCGGCGGGTCTATGCAGAACCTGGAGTAAGTCTCCCACCAGTCTCTGTCATGGCTACCTTTGCCCCGGTTTTTGCTTTATGCATTACGCCCTCCTGTTCAGGTATCCCTATTTTTGCGCACACCCTTTGTATAAAATGTGTTCAAATGTCTCGTTTGGTGTGGGTTACCTTTCCGGCGTTTTTTCTCGTTGCTCCGAGAACACCGTTTTTGTTTACCGAGTTTTAGTCAGGATGGCTCAAAATAGGTAAGTTACCCCGACGAGTTTGGTCGCTTGAGGGCTCATAAGAAACTGCGTTTTCTGTGGTCGAGCCTGGGATCAGGCTTCCTGTGTTATTCATTGCTTTATGCATTACGCCCTCCTGTAATGTATAGTTTAGTGTGGGTTACCTTTCCAGCGTTTTTATCGTTGCTCCGAGAACACCGTTTTTTTTACCGAGTTTTAGTCAGGATGGCTAAAATAGGTAAGTTACCCCGACGAGTTTGGTCGCTTGAGGGCTCATCAGAAACTGCGTTTTCTATGGTCGAGCCTGGGATCAGGCTTCCTGGGTTATCCCCGTCGAGGGGGGCTCCACACAGTTTTCTAGGTGATCAGGCTGACACCTGTTGGACTTGGTTTTCTCTGCTTTTCAAAGCCATTGAAACAATGCTGTCTGTTTGTTTGGTCTTTACCTCCCGGCGACCTTTTTACAAAGAGGTCTGGGGCAGGTATAATTGGTTTGACATTGCATATAAAACCCGGCGGTTGTACCTTCGGGTGGTTATATTAACGGATTTGCGATTCGAGATAATTTGCCAAACAATTGATTGATACAATGGGGTATCACAGCCTTCAAGACGGCGATCTGTGAGGGCTTCTGGGAGAAGCCGGATTAGAGATTAAGATAGGCTTAGACTTTTTATGGGATAAAAAGATGCCTGAATCTTACTAGTGTTTCAAGTGTAAAGGGATACTTGAAAGACTTCATCTTTAATAAAGATATGATTCATCTTTATGAGGATTAAGAAGTTATGCTTAATTCTTTTGGACAGGTAAAAGATATGCTGAAATCTTTAATAAGCCATTGAAACAATGCCGTTTGTTTGTTTAGTCTTTCCCTCCTGGCGACCTTTTTACAAAGAGGTCTGGGGCAGGTACAATTGGTTTGACATTGCATATAAAACCCGGCGGTTGTACCTTTGGGTGGTTATATTAACTGATTTGCAATTCGCGATATTTGTATTTCCTCCCCGGCGATCTTTTACAAAGAAGTGGGGTTAGGAACAATTGGGGTTAACTTTTAAACTTTAAATCACCCGGCGGGTGCAACCTGGAAGGGTGGGATGCCCGAATTTGCAAAATTCAGTTTAGTTGACCAGACAATTGAGGGATGCATTGTGTATCGCCTCCTTCAACATGCGGCGCTTTAGGGCACAATTGGGGTTAACGTTTTTATTAAACTAATATTCACACCCGACGGGTGCTCCTTGGAGGGATGGGAAAAACGAATTTACAATTCAGTTAGTTAACCAGACAATTGAGAGATACGTTTTGTATCGCCGCCTTCAATATATGGCGATCTAAAAAGATACTTCGGGAGAAGTTAGATCTCGTATATTTGTCAGGCTTCCCAGTTTTTGATCTACGAGATAATTCGGGGGCCGGCGTCTTTTTTAGTTTTTTTTTCCAAAATTGAATCTTGAAACAAACACCACCGGAAAGACTTAATCAGTTATAAACGCCATGCTGGTCTTTATATATTATGTCAGAGGGTATTCATAAATCTTTTGGACATATTAAGATATTCTGAAATCTTTTACTTAGGAAACCCCACCGCGTAGCGAGCTGTAGTCGTTGAGTATTACGTCTCGTTACCCGGCGGGTTATTTAACACTTGTGTGCGAACATGTTTGGGTTAACCTTATGAGCATTAATTCCTGGAAATTTTCTTTTTTTCCAGAGCTGGGTCCCGGCGGGTCTATGCAGAACCTGGAGTAAGTCTCCCACCAGTCTCTGTCATGGCTACCTTTGCCCCGGTTTTTGCTTTATGCATTACGCCCTCCTGTTCAGGTATCCCTATTTTTGCGCACACCCTTTGTATAAAATGTGTTAAAATGTCTCGTTTGGTGTGGGTTACCTTTCCGGCGTTTTTTCTCGTTGCTCCAAGAACACCGTTTTTGTTTACCGAGTTTTAGTCAGGATGGCTCAAAATAGGTAAGTTACCCCGACGAGTTTGGTCGCTTGAGGGCTCATAAGAAACTGCGTTTTCTGTGGTCGAGCCTGGGATCAGGCTTCCTGTGTTATTCATTGCTTTATGCATTACGCCCTCCTGTAATGTATAGTTTAGTGTGGGTTACCTTTCCGGCGTTTTTCTCGTTGCTCCGAGAACACCGTTTTTGTTTACCGAGTTTTAGTCAGGATGGCTAAAATAGGTAAGTTACCCCGACGAGTTTGGTCGCTTGAGGGCTCATCAGAAACTGCGTTTTCTATGGTCGAGCCTGGGATCAGGCTTCCTGGGTTATTCCCGTCGAGGGGGGCTCCACACAGTTTTCTAGGTGATCAGGCTGACACCTGTTGGACTTGGTTTTCTCTGCTTTTCAAAGCCATTGAAACAATGCTGTCTGTTTGTTTGGTCTTTACCTCCCGGCGACCTTTTTACAAAGAGGTCTGGGGCAGGTATAATTGGTTTGACATTGCATATAAAACCCGGCGGTTGTACCTTCGGGTGGTTATATTAACGGATTTGCGATTCGAGATAATTTGCCAAACAATTGATTGATACAATGGGGTATCACAGCCTTCAAGACGGCGATCTGTGAGGGCTTCTGGGAGAAGCCGGATTAGAGATTAAGATAGGCTTAGACTTTTTATGGGATAAAAAGATGCCTGAATCTTACTAGTGTTTCAAGTGTAAAGGGATACTTGAAAGACTTCATCTTTAATAAAGATATGATTCATCTTTATGAGGATTAAGAAGTTATGCTTAATTCTTTTGGACAGGTAAAAGATATGCTGAAATCTTTAATAAGCCATTGAAACAATGCCGTTTGTTTGTTTAGTCTTTCCCTCCTGGCGACCTTTTTACAAAGAGGTCTGGGGCAGGTACAATTGGTTTGACATTGCATATAAAACCCGGCGGTTGTACCTTTGGGTGGTTATATTAACTGATTTGCAATTCGCGATATTTGTATTTCCTCCCCGGCGATCTTTTACAAAGAAGTGGGGTTAGGAACAATTGGGGTTAACTTTTTAACTTTAAATCACCCGGCGGGTGCAACCTGGAAGGGTGGGATGCCCGAATTTGCAAAATTCAGTTTAGTTGACCAGACAATTCAGGGATGCATTGTGTATCGCCTCCTTCAACATACGGCGCTTTAGGGCACAATTGGGGTTAACGTTTTTTAAACTAATATTCACACCCGGCGGGTGCTCCTTGGAGGGATGGGAATAACGAATTTACAATTCAGTTAGTTAACCAGACAATTGAGGGATACGTTTTGTATCGCCGCCTTCAACTTACGGCGATCTAAAAAGATACTTCGGGAGAAGTTAGATCTTGTATATTTGTCAGGCTTCCCAGTTTTTGATCTACGAGATAATTCGGGGGCCGGCGTCTTTTTTAGTTTTTTTTTTTTCTCCAAAATTGAATCTTGAAACAAACACCACCGGAAAGACTTAATCAGTTATAAACGCCATGCTGGTCTTTATATATTATGTCAGAGGGTATTCATAAATCTTTTGGACAAATTAAGATATTCTGAAATCTTTTACTTAGGAAACCCCACCGCGTAGCGAGCTGTAGTCGTTGAGTATTACGTCTCGTTACCCGGCGGGTTATTTAACACTTGTGTGCGAACATGTTTGGGTTAACCTTCTGAGCATTAATTCCTGGAAATTTTCTTTTTTTCCAGAGCTGGGTCCCGGCGGGTCTATGCAGAACCTGGAGTAAGTCTCCCACCAGTCTCTGTCATGGCTACCTTTGCCCCGGTTTTTGCTTTATGCATTACGCCCTCCTGTTCAGGTATCCCTATTTTTGCGCACACCCTTTGTATAAAATGTGTTAAAATGTCTCGTTTGGTGTGGGTTACCTTTCCGGCGTTTTTTCTCGTTGCTCCGAGAACACCGTTTTTGTTTACCGAGTTTTAGTCAGGATGGCTCAAAATAGGTAAGTTACCCCGACGAGTTTGGTCGCTTGAGGGCTCATAAGAAACTGCGTTTTCTGTGGTCGAGCCTGGGATCAGGCTTCCTGTGTTATTCATTTCTTTATGCATTACGCCCTCCTGTAATGTATAGTTTAGTGTGGGTTACCTTTCCGGCGTTTTTCTCGTTGCTCCGAGAACACCGTTTTTGTTTACCGAGTTTTAGTCAGGATGGCTAAAATAGGTAAGTTACCCCGACAAGTTTGGTCGCTTGAGGGCTCATCAGAAACTGCGTTTTCTATGGTCGAGCCTGGGATCAGGCTTCCTGGGTTATTCCCGTCGAGGGGGGCTCCACACAGTTTTCTAGGTGATCAGGCTGACACCTGTTGGACTTGGTTTTCTCTGCTTTTCAAAGCCATTGAAACAATGATGTCTGTTTGTTTGGTCTTTACCTCCCGGCGACCTTTTTACAAAGAAGTCTGGGGCAGGTATAATTGGTTTGACATTGCATATACAACCCGGCGGTTGTACCTTCGGGTGGTTATATTAACGGATTTGCGATTCGAGATAATTTGCCAAACAATTGATTGATACAATGGGGTATCACAGCCTTCAAGACGGCGATCTGTGAGGGCTTCTGGGAGAAGCCGGATTAGAGATTAAGATAGGCTTAGACTTTTTATGGGATAAAAAGATGCCTGAATCTTACTAGTGTTTCAAGTGTAAAGGGATACTTGAAAGACTTCATCTTTAATAAAGATATGATTCATCTTTATGAGGATTAAGAAGTTATGCTTAATTCTTTTGGACAGGTAAAAGATATGCTGAAATCTTTAATAAGCCATTGAAACAATGCCGTTTGTTTGTTTAGTCTTTCCCTCCCGGTGACCTTTTTACAAAGAGGTCTGGGGCAGGTACAATTGGTTTGACATTGCATATAAAACCCGGCGGTTGTACCTTTGGGTGGTTATATTAACTGATTTGCAATTCGCGATATTTGTATTTCCTCCCCGGCGATCTTTTATAAAGAAGTGGGGTTAGGAACAATTGGGGTTAACTTTTTAACTTTAAATCACCCGGCGGGTGCAACCTGGAAGGGTGGGATGCCCGAATTTGCAAAATTCAGTTTAGTTGACCAGACAATTGAGGGATGCATTGTGTATCGCCTCCTTCAACATACGGCGCTTTAGGGCACAATTGGGGTTAACGTTTTTTAAACTAATATTCACACCCGGCGGGTGCTCCTTGGAGGGATGGGAATAACGAATTTACAATTAAGTTAGTTAACCAGACAATTGAAGGATACGTTTTGTATCGCCGCCTTCAACTTACGGCGATCTAAAAAGATACTTCGGGAGAAGTTAGATCTCGTATATTTGTCAGGTTTCCCAGTTTTTGATCTACGAGATAATTCGGGGGCCGGCGTCTTTTTTAGTTTTTTTTTTTCCAAAATTGAATCTTGAAACAAACACCACCGGAAAGACTTAATCAGTTATAAACGCCATGCTGGTCTTTATATATTATGTCAGAGGGTATTCATAAATCTTTTGGACAAATTAAGATATTCTGAAATCTTTTACTTAGGAAACCCCACCGCGTAGCGAGCTGTAGTCGTTGAGTATTACGTCTCGTTACCCGGCGGGTTATTTAACACTTGTGTGCGAACATGTTTGGGTTAACCTTCTGAGCATTAATTCCTGGAATTTTTCTTTTTTTCCAGAGCTGGGTCCCGGCGGGTCTATGCAGAACCTGGAGTAAGTATCCCACCAGTCTCTGTCATGGCTACCTTTGCCCCGGTTTTTGCTTTATGCATTACGCCCTCCTGTTCAGGTATCCCTATTTTTGCGCACACCCTTTGTATAAAATGTGTTAAAATGTCTCGTTTGGTGTGGGTTACCTTTCCGGCGTTTTTTCTCGTTGCTCCGAGAACACCGTTTTTATTTACCGAGTTTTAGTCAGGATGGCTCAAAATAGGTAAGTTACCCCGACGAGTTTGGTCGCTTGAGGGCTCATAAGAAACTGCGTTTTCTGTGGTCGAGCCTGGGATCAGGCTTCCTGTGTTATTCATTGCTTTATGCATTACGCCCTCCTGTAATGTATAGTTTAGTGTGGGTTACCTTTCCGGCGTTTTTCTCGTTACTCCGAGAACACCGTTTTTGTTTACCGAGTTTTAGTCAGGATGGCTAAAATAGGTAAGTTATCCCGACAAGTTTGGTCGCTTGAGGGCTCATCAGAAACTGCGTTTTCTATGGTCGAGCCTGGGATCAGGCTTCCTGGGTTATTCCCGTCGAGGGGGGCTCCACACAGTTTTCTAGGTGATCAGGCTGACACCTGTTGGACTTGGTTTTCTCTGCTTTTCAAAGCCATTGAAACAATGCTGTCTGTTTGTTTGGTCTTTACCTCCCGGCGACCTTTTTACAAAGAGGTCTGGGGCAGGTATAATTGGTTTGACATTGCATATACAACCCGGCGGTTGTACCTTCGGGTGGTTATATTAACGGATTTGCGATTCGAGATAATTTGCCAAACAATTGATTGATACAATAGGGTATCACGGCCTTCAAGACAGCGATCTATGAGGGCTTCTGGGAGAAGCCGGATTAGAGATTAAGATAGGCTTAGACTTTTTATGGGATAAAAAGATGCCTGAATCTTACTAGTGTTTCAAGTGTAAAGGGATACTTGAAAGACTTCATCTTTAATAAAGATATGCTTCATCTTTATGAGGATTAAGAAGTTATGCTTAATTCTTTTGGACAGGTAAAATATTTGCTGAAATCTTTAATAAGCCATTGAAACAATGCCGTTTGTTTGTTTAGTCTTTCCCTCCCGGCGACCTTTTTACAAAGAGGTCTGGGGCAGGTACAATTGGTTTGACATTGCATATAAAACCCGGCGGTTGTACCTTTGGATGGTTATATTAACTGATTTGCAATTCGCGATAATTTGCCAAACAATTGATTGATACAATAGGGTATCACGGCCTTCAAGACGGCGATCTATGAGGGCTTCTGGGAGAAGCCAGATTAGAGATTAAGATAGGCTTAGACTTTTTATGGGATAAAAAGATGCCGGAATCTTACTAGTGTTTCAAGTGTAAAGGGATACTTGAAAGACTTCATCTTTAATATAGATATGCTTCATCTTTATGAGGATTCAGAAGATATGCTTAAATCTTCTGGACAGGTAAAGATATTCTGAAATCTTTAATATGAAACTAAAGGACAACGAAAAGTAGTGGTGGAGTGCTACGGTTCGTTGACCGGCGGTTTTGAGGCACATATTTTGTACCATTTTTTGGGTGTAACCCTATGAGCATTAATCCCCGGAACTTTCTCTTTCCAGGGCGGAGTACCGGTGTTGCACCAGGTGACCAGGTAGTTCCCGGGGGCGGGGTAGTTTTCCCCCAGTCTCTGTCGTGTTGGCACTTGAACCTCTCATTGCTGTATGTTCAACGCCGTTAGGCTCAGGTAGCCCTATCTTAATTTTATTTGTTAATGAAATAATTTAATAGCTGAATCATAATAAACATATATATTTTCTATGATTATATTATGATAATATTGTGTTTATTTATAGTAATTTATTTTAATACAATTAAATATAAATTAAATTAATTAGTATACTTTATGATTTTGCTCACCAGCTCTGCTTTCAATGTGTTAATGAGCTATGGGAGCTTTTAATTATCATAAACCTTTACGGGACACGGAGAGGGCTCCCATTCAGGGAGTATACCGAGCTCGCAAGCGTGGGACAGCCACAGCCAAGGTGTATGGCGATACTCACAGTCGTACCTCACCCGCCGGACGATAACGCCGGCGGGCGGACCTGACGCTCTGATGACGGACGGGAACAGGTTGAGTTCCATTTATCTCTTTTCCGCCGCCAGACTCGTCTCTAATGTGCCACGTAGTTTACAAACTACAGGATTAGCGAGGCGTAGTCTCGCTAATCGCGCCCCTGTGGCCGGCGCAGTGTGGTACCAGCATTTGAACACGTGGTGCCCGCACCCAGTGTCACTCCTGGTCGGGTTGTTCCACTTAGAACACAATTGGCAACCTAGAAACCTCGCGGACTTGTTCATTTTGGACATTCAGGAGGCCAAGTGGCTAGCACCATATGGTAGCGACGTGACCAAGATATTCACGAATCAATATACCCAGTCTACAAAGCGACAGTTTCAATCGCATTGGCAAGCTTTTACGTCTCGGATTCTTAGAACAAAACAAACTGTGCCCTCGGTGGCGTTGGTTGTTTATTATTTAATTTATCTGTTCTTGCAGAAACATTTATCTGAAAGTGATTTATGTGGGCAGGTTTTAAACTCAGCCCACCTCCCCGTCAGCTCAGGCCTACATGGTCTCTGGACAAAGCATCGTCGTTATTCTCGTTCCCGTATGTACCAAAGACTGCAGATTTTACAAAAGGGCAGTATTCCTTATGGCTTTGGCTACCGGGAACAGAGTATCTGAGCCGGCGGCGATGAGTAGCGCACCTGATTGCCTCAGGTTTGATAGGCTTCATGAGTGTATTCACATTGCACCTTCCCCAGGATTCATAGCCGAGATTGAGCACTGTGAACACGTGTTTTCAGGGTTCACAGTGCCGGCGTTAAGCAGGGGAAAGGTGCACCATCTTTTTTGCCCAGTGCAAGCTCTAACCAAATATTTAAGAGTGGCACCTCTAAATCACCAGGGTGCTTTATGGGTCGCAAGTCCGGGTGAACGCTTGATGGAGCGTACACTGGCTTCTCTCTTGGTCGAGGACTTTAAAGAGAAGAATCCCGGCGTTGTGGGTAAAACCCACAATTTACGCAAGGGGACAGCCTCTTTACGTTTCCTTACTAATCTTTCGATGGAAGTTATTACGTCCACACAGTTGTGGGCCTCTAATCAGGAGTTTTTGCCTCGATACCTGTCAGTAGCTCTGGACAAACCTTCCTTGCCATGTATAGCTTTACGGCAGAGGGTCTAGGTGGCCCTTTTAGTCACGTTTTGTTTAATTTCAAGAAAAAGGGGGGGGAGGGTTCAGTCAGTGTGACATAGGACACCCTAGACCCCTCCGGAGTATGTGTTCGGAACATACGAGCTGTGATACTGGTTGTAGGCATTGTATTATAAAATTTCTCTGTAGTATTCATTGCAGGAAATTGTGCTAAAGGCCAATAGTAGTGTTACAACAATTCTTGTTGTAAGTAGCTTTGGCTGTGAAGCAATAGATTTTTGAGAAATCTCGGTAGTTGCAACTACGACTTTTACTTTTGAAGGAATTACTTCTGCATAAGTACACAAGTTCAGTACTTCTACGAATGAACAAGAATTCATTTATGTTTGGTTATATTTTTAGGAATATATCCACTAGTTAATGGGATTTATATGTGCACATGTAAACTTATAAGTTTTTAGTTTTCACCACTTACTTTAAGTGGGGTGCCTTCTTAACTAGCAGATCTGTGCACAGAGTCTCAGAGTTAACCCTTTTTCAAGCAGGCTTCTTTGAAGCACGCTCCTGCTTGTACCCCTTTTTGAAGATTTAGGCTGTATAAAGTTTATGCACCCGAATATCTCTTTTTTCCAAAGTAAGAATACTATGTGGTTGTTTGATTATCTGCTTTTCTAGAGTTATGATATGATTACGAATGTCCCCCTCCAGTCTTAGAAATCAGGCATGTTCGTCAATGATGGAGGGGCCACTAATAAATTATAGGTTTGACTCCTGTAAGGAGATAAAGAAAACCTAATATTTAGTAGTGGCCCCGTAATCATTGACGACTGGGGCCCTCCCGACCATCCCCTTCCCATTGGTTGATGTATTAAGGATTTTGGTTTGGAATGACGCCTGAATCAGCGTCTGGTCAAAGATCCACACAAGTACACGATATGATGGAAAGCTTATTGGATAGTTATTCTTATTTTCTTTTTGTTTTTAATTTTTTACGAAGTTTTTTCGTAGTGAGAACCCAATTCATAATGACTGAAGCCATGAGTGAGGTCATGTGCGCTCATGATGAAGGCTCCTCAGATTTTAAATGCTCTGCGCGGTAGATTCAAACTACGGCGCATTAGTGTTTGAAGAGGATGCCTTATGTAATAGGCATGTTCGTCAATGATTACGGGGCCACTACTAAATATTAGGTTTTCTTTATCTCCTTACAGGAGTCAAAGCTATAATATAATTACAGGTATACTGTATACACGATAAAATACAAGGCAAGTTATACAATAGGTACAGAAAACAAAAATGTATTTATACACGAATATCTATGTTTTCACACAAAGCACAAAGGGATATCAAATACATATAAATCATATATACGTACACAAGAAAAACATATAATTGTAATTTACTTCAGTTAGTGCTTCAATGCACGCATACCTACAAAAAAGATTGTGATACTCTATAAACATGTGCGAATAATGTTTTTGGTATTATATCTATACCCAAGTTTTTAGATTGAATCAAACTTCTTTTACAAGCACTGCATGATAGGTTTAGTGGAATTATACAGATGAACATGGTGAACTGTTGTGTTTAATGTATTAAGTTTCAGAAATATAGTTTAGCATAGTCAGCCTGCCTCATCGATATGTAAAGCACGTTCTCTCTAGTCGCTCAATTATAGTCTAATTATATTCACACAGAATACTAATAATTAACTAAATGGAAGTCAGTAATAATGAATATGTGTGGCAGGTTTTGTATAGTTTTGGAGTTAATTTCCTATTATTTTAATATTTTATTTTACGTTAGTACGGGAATGACCAATTGTTAGTTTAGAATATTTATATAGGGAAAAATCAAGGACAGAGTGTGTGTTTTGTATTCCTGAAGTGTTTGAAGTACGTTACAGCAAATAAGGGGCTCTAAAATTAGATACACACTATGGACTATATATTTCAGTGACTTTCCTGGTGTTGAGTGGGGCTCAATTAATTTTTGCTTCCTATTCATGATGGGCCTCTAGGTTGGTTCTCGTTATTGGTTGGTGTTCGGTCAGGCCTCAACTGCTGAGTTTCTTCTCTCGCCTTCGCTGGTGCCAGGTCTCATACTACTAGCTTTTCAAGGAATCAGACCACAAGCAAGGAAAGGTGTAAAGGTGAGTCTCTGCTTTCGTAAAGTATCTCCAGTTTATGACTTGGAAAGTGAGCGTCGGGCTTCACAGTTACGTCTCATTGCACTGATGTTGGTGTTGTACACAACTGGTAGCCAGAGCACTTCGGTATAAAAAGGTATATAAGATCATTGGGTGTAATGATACTGATTTACCTTTTTAATGTAGATCTATATTTACTTCCATTATATTCCAGAACACCACACAGTCACAGGACAGGTACCGCAATTACCATATTAGTGCATTCATTCAAATGGTCCAAAACCTAAAATATCGTTGATATTACTAGATATTTTTGGTCTTAATGTCGTAAAGTAAAGATGAAGTACAGCTAAAATACCATAATATTGAATACGTTTTTCGATAGAGGTAATTTACGGTCTTCTGTTGTTAATTTTACGAATATTTTTTGTGACGCCTGCCAGCGTTGGCAGAATCGCTTTCCGGTAGCCACTAGCGCTCGCCAGGGCAGTGAAATGGGCTACAGTCTATCTACAATGTTGTACTTTCTTTCTTGTGAATCGTCATGTCACAGGCAGTACAGAAGTGGTCTTTATTTTCGCCTGTGACAATGCATTATATTTTATATCATCAGTTATAAGTTTAATGTATAAGACTGAATGATACAGCTAGAGAGTATGAGTGAGTAAGTGTAGGAGGCAGAGGGTAGTCGCGTAGTGTTACACGTTGTCTCGGTGAAGTCATGCCACGGCCGGGCCCTCTGAGTGGCTGGCCGCCTCACCACCCTCCTGCCGCGTCAGGAAGTGGTCCCCCCCGCACTCCCTGCTGCCTTGTGTCTTCCTTGCTCAGAGCTTGCCTGACCAGCATACCCTTCACACCTCCCTTACCACCTGTCCCCGACTTCTACCTATAGAACACTTTCTCTCTCTCTCAACTTCTTACCTCTCATTCTTCCAATCTATTTAACATCATAACTCCCCTTTGGTTCTGCACGATTTCATATATCGGCCATCGTATTATATGCTGAAGCTCAGACTCAGATATTCCATGTTTAGTTAGACATTTTGGAGGGGGTTAACATTTTGTCTGTAGAGGTTCGACACACTCGCGGTGTCTCCCTACCTTTTGCTTGGTTGTCTGCTGGGCTATTTAATGCTAGACTGGGGTAAGGCTATTGATGTTGTGATTTCCGATGTGTACCAGGTTTTGTTGAACTTGTACAATCGCAACGGATACGTGGGAAGCCTAGGTTGTCTTTCTGACTGTGAACCTTGTGAGTTTAGCACTGTGTTGCGAGTGAGGGCTTTTGCCTCTGCCACCCAACACTGTGCTAACTCGTTTTTCTTTGACTTTGAGAGGGTCGCCAGGAGAGAACCAGATACTAGCGATCTGGATCTCTCAAGAGAGCACCCCGTCATTTAACGTAATTTGGCCGTACAGTCTTAAGGACCTCGCTAGGCTACGAGCCGCTTGCTCAGCCATTGTTTCCTAGCCTACTACATCCCAGCTAGACTTTATTCGCCTAGCAGACACCCGATTAGGAATATAAGCTCTTATGTTATGTATGCAGCATTTTTATTCACGTTGATTGTAAGCCTTGGTTGTTGTTGAGTTGCACAACCCGAGCAGGCTTTTGCGTTGCCTGAGGAAGTACTTCTTTTGTTGTTGGAGATAATACTATTGTGCATTTATCATTATTTCCGTGCCAGTTAACACTGTATGTCCATACACTTGTCATATCTTATTCCTGCTTTATATAACAGTTCAAAATCCGATTCGATCATCTTAAGCAGTATCAGACTTTCTTCAGAAGATTCCTGTTCGATGCTTTAGGACTTTCATTCACTTTCTTTAATATAGGAGTGACAGTTTATTATTGTTTAGAGTAACTGTAATTATACCTTCTTCTTGTTTGCATTAAATCATTCCAGTGATTTAATTAAGCTCTCTATCTTTTCCTTGTATACATTATTAACGTAATTGTATGTTGTTGTGATCAGGCTGTATCAGAGATCATCAGCCTGTAGTAGTAGTGCATTTATACCGAGTTATAGGATACCCCGCTATCGCAGATTTAACTCTGGAGGGTATAGGTGTTTTTGTGCGCCGGCATTATAAGTTCGAGGGTTGGATCTAGTGTTACCGTTGTGGCTGTGTGCCTTTCTAGTCCAATGATTAAGAGCCCTTGTTTTATACGAGTCCCGGTCGTAACATTTTACAGTGCAGAGGTCGATGATTTAATGATGGGTAAGGTTCTAGGTTAGCTATACGTGAGCAGGGTATAACAACTCGATTCATGTTATCTAGTATTAGTTATTAGTTATATGATTAGTATAAAGAATTATGATGGGCAACATTCTAGGTTAGCTACAAGATCACGGAAGTATGGGCTATTAAATAACTATCTTATATTCTTTTCTCACATCATGATGCTCAAGAACAACGCCCTGTGGTCACCCTTATGAATGAAACCCATCTGTTCTTTAATAATCATTACTACATATCCACATATTGCCACATTTGGTTTTATATGTGGATGAGGGAGACAAAAGACAGACCTGCCTGTGATGAGTGCCTTTCCCAGAGTTGAAAGAGTAACAGGGCTAAAATCAAGGAATGTTTGAGCCTAAACGCCTGGACACGGAATTTGAAGCAATGTAAGTCATAGGATGAGGGGAAGATGGAGTCAGTGAGAGAGTTCCAGAGCTCAGCTGTTGAATAGAAGAAAGTTTGGGGATATCGTTTCACTCTTGAATTGGAGAGTTGCACAGAATAGGGATAGGATTGTGTTGCAAGACGGGTGCTACATACTCTATGTAGAGGAGGTGGTATAAACTGAGAGAACTCTAAGGAATACTGATTATTGCAATAGCGATAGAATAGCGAGAGAGATGCAACACTGCGGCGAAGAGAGAGATTGCAAAGAGTCAGTGAGTGAATGCGAGTTAATGAGACGAAAGGCTTTCTTTTCTACTTTGTCAAGAAGTACTGCGTGAGAGGATCCTCCCCACACATGCAAACAATATTCAATACATGGATGCACTGTGCCCCTGTACAGAGCAAGAAGCTACATGTGCAGGGGTACAGAACCCCCGAAAGCAGTTGAGCACACCCAGCTTCTGGGAAGATGTTTTAGCAAGGATGATAATATGGTCTATCCAAGTAAGATCAGGAGAAAAAGAGACACCAAGAATACTGAGAGAAGATGAAGGGTTGATTAGTGAATTGTTGAAGTATAAGGGATAGTCCTGTGGGAGTTCTTTATGGGTAGATAATTGGAGAAATTGGGTTTGGAAGCATTGAAAGCAATAAGAATTTCTCTGCCCCAAATGGAAATGGTTGATAGGTCAGAAGATAAGTGTTTTATGGCATCATCACATGATTTTTTGAGTGATTGCTTGCGGAGGGGTTCTGGAAAACTAGTTGAATAGTGAAAGGTAGATTCATCAGCATATGAATTGATAGGACTGGAGGTACAGTACATTTGAGAAGATCATTGATGGATATTAGAAGGAGTACATATTTATTCTCGGGTATGTATCACAGGGATCTGCCTTGCTTAGGCCAATCGGCTTTCTGCAGACTCCCATTTTCTTATGTTCTTATGTTATATTTGTGTATTGTGTTGCGATAGTTAAGTGATGATGCTATGTGTGTTATATATGGTGTTTGCACGATTGTGAGTTAGATGTGAGATAGTGAGAGAATATTGGATTGACCATTTCTTATAACTAAGTCGTAATCCATTCCACCAATGTGATAAGTGTTAACTTCACCTTTGCCCTGTTAAGACAATTGTTATTCCTCCTTCCTCCGCCTGAAATCCTACCCTCCTTAATCAAGGGATCTGGCAGAATCGTATATCCAGGTGGCTTTATCAATAGATGAAAGTTTACTCTTTTGAACCGTGAGAAACCTGGGACACCGTTCTGCCTGATACCCCGTCGTAACACCTCACGCTGACCAACCCCGCATGGTGGGCCTAGCGTGTGACACCCCCAGTCAGCCCCTCTTGCCACGATAAATTGCCCTCGACCCCTTGCTACCTCTTCTCCCATATCGTCTTATTTGTCTGTGTTATAGATATGACAGGACCCTGAGGAACACCGGAGTTGATAGGTTGAGGAAGTGAACGGTGAGCATTCACAACCGTAGCTATGGAATGGCCAGAAAGGAAATTAGAGATAAAGGCACAGATGGAGGGACAGAACCCGAAGGAGGGTAGTTTAGATATTAGAGATTTGTGCCAGACTCTACAGTATAGAAGGCCTTGCAAACCACATACAAAGAATGTAAAGTTTAAATACAATAGCACTGCAATGATTTACAATCTATGTCTTGCTTCATATTTGATAATCTCTAGAAAAATATATTTCATCATCAATATATATTTCATAGGACAATAATATATTTCATAGGACAATAATATATTTCATAGGACAATAATATATTTCATAGGACAATAATATATTTCATAGGACAATAATATATTTCATAGGACAATAATATATTTCATAGGACAATAATATATTTCATAGGACAATAATATATTTCATAGGACAATAATATATTTCTTGTAATGTTCAATATATAAATATGGTTTGTAAGGCACTAATTTTCAAAACTGTTGCATAAGTTTATGCTTAATTATAATAATTACCAAAATAGTAATCTACCTTTATAACCTCTTTACACCTATAGGCTACTAAAGAAGACATCAAAATTGTTAAATATATTTTTACAATAAGGAAGATAACAACAATTACTTATATATATATATATATATATATATATATATATATATATATATATGTGTAGGCCTATATTACTTGTTTTCCCTCTTTACTAAGCTATTCCATATTTGTATTTCATATAGGCTACAGTAGGTTTGTGGATTAGCTTTAAGCATCCTCCTTAGAATTAGTGGATCGTTTTTTTTTTTTTTATGAGACTGTAATTGGAGGAAGGAAACACAAAGATAAAACACAAAAGTTACATGTGCCTAAAGGCATCCTCCATTCATAAAATATTTATAACAATTGAAAGTGTTGTAGGTTGCAATTCCAAGGAAGTGAATTCCAGAGAGTAAATGTTCTGGGGATAAATTAGTTTATATAAGCGGAAGTTTTACATTGTGGAGGAGAGAGAGTGAATTCGTGGTCATTTCCAGCTGCCCTAGTCCTGCGAGGAAAGATGTGGAGAGGTGGTACAATTGAAGCAAGTTCCTCAGAACATGTTAGTTTTATATATACTCATTTGCGCGTGCGAAAATACAACTTATTTAAAAATGTCTATACTCTTGTCAAAATCAAGATAAATGTTTAGCATAAAATTTGTCTGTGTCCTTACTAAATGAGAAACTTATTATTAAAGGACTCTAAAGTTATTCAAAGCTAATATGATTATTCTGAAGCCTGGTTAAAGTTTGAACATGTCTAGCAATTGAAAATTAGTTGAGATAAACACAACTCCTGACTTAACCCCTTCAGAAGAATGGCGACCTTTTCATGTATTCCAGTTATCGTTAGAGCATTTTATTCAGCAAAGGAAGTCTCTGTGGACGTCAAAGAGTTAATGAAGACAGTTTGTGCCCTCTTGATTCTAGTAAACTCGTCGAAGTCTAGCTAGAATACACGAAAATGACACTATCGTATTAATAACTGGATTATTTTGAGTCTATCGTATTAATAACTGGATTATTTTGGGTTTGTTTTCTGACAGCTAAATAACCCTATAACTGAAGATAACCGCTTCCTTGTCGTGGAAGTATCCGGGAACAACCGTTCTGGAAATCTGAAAAAAAAGAGTAAACAAACCGTTTATTGAACTACCTTAGTGCAATTATCAGAAAACCGTATATTAGCATACATTTTCCAATCCCTTAATTAATATTACAGTTTATTAACTGTATTTCACCATTATATTTCGATAATAAAACGTTAAATTGCTGGTGATATTAAAGGGATTCTGTGAAAGTTGAAAATATTGAACTATTATGTTGATTTTACGTAATCCAAGATTTCTTATTTTTCTTCTCCTGATTTGTAGGTATTTAAACATAGATGATGCAATATTACAACTACTCTGTAATATTGGTTTGCACAGTATAGGACACATGCTGTATATGGTATGTAGCAAAACTAGTACAACTAATAAGTTAAATAATCTATTTGCGATCCAACTGAACACTTTTTCAGCCATTTTATGAGGCATATTTTAAGTTAAAGCAAGCTAACCTGGCATAGAATCCCCTCCCCCAATCCTATCCTCGCAATGGATCTATGCAACCCAATTCAATGGTTGGCTGACGTGTATCGGCATAGATAAGATATCTCTATTTCTTTTACAATGTGCCATTACAAGCAATATTAACGATTGAACAAGAATTATATCCGAACTTGAAGATCCAAGAAAATATGCATGAAATATATTATAAAATGGATATGATAAAGTGAACAGGAATATATTATATAAATATATCAATATCGTCCGCGAGTCAGTCACAGGATTCCTTCATCATCTTTGAAGTCACCACAGGCTTACCTGGCAGAAATTGGACACGCAGTGCGCTGTGTGGACCCTCCTATTTGATGCAGTGATGCAATTTGTAATGCCGTGCACTCCCTTGATTGACAGGGCTTGGGCGTGCCCTTGTTACAGGGACTTTACTGGACATTTACCACGAATCGTTAGACCTGAGTGTCCAAACTCTTGACATCTACCAATGGCACGGGGTGAGATCGAACTGGTGATCCTTTGATCAGCAGTCAGACGTGCTACCAACCATGCCACGGCCTGCGGCAACCATTATATACATTGCTTTCTATAACAGCCCATTCAACGCAGATTAGATAGTTGAAGCTACTGATATTTTTAATTAAAGTAGCAATACAAATAAACTTATATGAATAATGATTAGTATAAGACGAATTACGCACAATAGTAATTTATTGTGCAGAGTTTATTAGGCAGAATGTTTTATTATGTTTCCAATTTGTCTACAGTTGAAAACACTGTAGACATCGCCAGAAGGCGATGGTGTTCTCAAAATTGTTGTAAGTTTCTTATTTTTCGATATATCGAACTTAGAATATAGCTTATTCAGTTAGTGCATGGTATCGTCTATAATTATCACGTCATGCATCATATTAAGTTATATTATAAGATTTATATATAGACAAATAAGAAACTTACAACAATTTTGATTATAAGCTAAAGAAAATCATCTAATGGTAACCAGAATATGATGATAATTATGTCATCGAAGTAAAAGGGGTTAATACAAAAATAAGTGCCAAACGACATTTACCAGAATTGAGTTAGTTTTTACTAAGGATTCTTTGAGATACTTATGGTACTTACAGTATATAAAGTATCTTAGCATCTGGCATATGTTGCAATAAAGTATAATGGCAACTACTACATAACTATACCCTGTTCATTATAGGTAGGCCGAACATTTCTCTGGAACTGAAATATGGCTAGAGCAAACGTGCTGTAAAATTCCCCACCCTAGCTGACTCTTCCTAATTTGGTAGACAAATGAACTCTATTACTTTAGCCCTTTTTGAGTTACAGAGGTTGAGTCATTATTTCTGATCTACTCAAAGTTTGAATTTAAGACAGTAACAGCTATTTAACATTCTCAGAATAATAAATTGGTGTAATTACGGTTAACATTACATAATTTAATTCAGCTTGCAATCAGGTGAGATATTTAACGCGTGATTCTAATGAAAACAAAAATAGTCGCTACTGGAGTAAATTCACTACTTGTATTTTCTTAGCCTAACGTCTCAAAGGAATTAGTTACATTTTGCAGAATGAAGACTCCTTTGCTTTCCTTTATATAGACTATCGGTAAACGATTTTATTTAGTTAATGCGTTCATTATTAGGGCGCCTTTCTTTGTTTTATTCTGGTTATCATTAAGCGATTTTATGCTCGCGCTACACCATTCACAGGGGAAAAATCGATCTCAATAAACCCTACTTCATCCGAGGAAGGTATTTTTGGACCTCCCCTGTTCCGTTTCATTAGTTGGAGATTTTAAGAATTTCGCCCCATTAGTTTGGCGATAGTAAGACGAACCCTCTCCATTCAATTTTTGTTTATAGATAGATTCCAACTTTAAAAAAATCGGCATTTGGCCGGGACATTATTCTATCAAAACTTGTACACATTTAGTTTGAAGGGGGTCTGGGTGGAATTTTTTACAGTGTGAAGGCGTTGCTCGAAAGTGCTAAACACAATCAAAATCCTAAATAATTAATAAACATAATATCATAATAACCCAAACGTATCACTCACACAGTTATATATAGGCCTACTGTATATGCAGTATATATATATATACTGGAGGAAATTATAGGGGCCTTAAAATGCTTGACCAAATCATGAAGGTCTGTGAGAGAGTCCTTGAGGGTTTGATCAGGCAAAGCATCTCTTTTGATGATATGCAGTTTGGTTTTATGCCAGGACGGGGTACAACCGATGCTATCTTCATAGTCAGGCAGATACAGGAAAGATACTTACTAAAAGGCAAGGATCTTTACTTTGTGTTTGTAGACCTGGAGAAGGCCTTTGATAGGGTGCCTAGAGATGTTGTGCAGTGGGCTATGAGGAAACTTGGTGTGGAAGAGTGGCCGGTACGTGTGATAATGAAGATGTATGAGGTTTCGCGAAGTGCGGTGACGGTGAAGGGTGTACTGAGTGATGAGTTCGCAGTCCGTGTTGGAGTCCATCAGGGTTCAGTGTTAAGCCCCCTCCTCTTTATTATGGTCTTGGAGGCACTGTCTAGAGTTTTTAGAGGCGGACTCCCGTTGGAACTGTTTTATGCAGACGAGTTAGTCCTAATAGCTGACAGTGTGCAAGATTCTGAGGCCAAATTCAGAGAGTGGAGAGAGGGCATGGCGAGCAAGGGTTTAAGAGTCAATATTATCAAAACCAAGGTTATGCATTGTAGATTGAGACGAGGCAATGTGGAAATGATCGGTGCATACCCATGTGCAGTGTGTGGAAAGGGAGTGGGTGCTAACTCAATTCAATGTAGCATCTGTCGATGTTGGGTACACCATGGGAGGATAAGTCAGAAATAGAGAAATTTTAGTGCTTAGTGTGCAAAGGCGAGCTTGTGTTAGGTGATGATCCTGTGGCTGTGAATTTTGGAAATGAGTCTTTGGAGCTGGTGAACAAGTTTTGTTACCTAGGAGATACCATCTCTGCCGGTGGTGGGGCAAAGGCTGCCACTGTTGCTAGAATTAGGTGTGGCTGGGGGAAGTTCAGAGAACTGATGCCAATCCTGACCATGAAAAGAATGCCTCTCCCCCTGAAGGGAAAGGTGTATGCCTCATGTGTTAGAAGTGCAAAGACGTATGCCTCAAAAACATGGGCCGTTAAAGTAGAGGATGTCAACAGAATGGAGCGTAATGAGATGAGAATGGTGAGATGGATGTGTGACGCCAGGCTACAGGATAGAATAACAAATGTTGAGCTGAGGAGACGTTTAGGTATAAAGAGTATTAGCGAGGTGATGCGTACAAGTAGACTGGGATGGTATGGACATGTGGTGAGAATGGATGAACAAAATTGGGTGAAAAAATGCAGGTCTGTGATTGTGGAGGGAGCTGCACCAAGGGGTGGACCGAGGAAGACCTGGGATCGGACTATACGTGCCGATCTCAAATCCAAGATCTTGATAAGTGAAGCAGCCCTTAACAGGGTTGCCTGGAACGCCGCCATTAGGACAAGAGACTGAAACTGCACTTATGTGTGGAACACTCAGTCTTAAAATTTATGTATGTATGTATATATATATATATATATATATATATATATATATATATATAAAGTTGCAAGCAACCTTGTCCGTGGTTCAAGCGGTTTTGCAAGCAGGGTATTGAGTTGGATAAAAGAGCTGTGTCACATATCAAAAGATCAATTTACTTATTGGGCATGGAGAAACTACAGAAAGAACAGATTGTAGGCATTTTGGCTGTGGCCATTTAGGAGTGTAGCTCTTTTAGTTTTGGCCGTTGATGAGTGTGGCTGTTTTCTGGTTGTGGCCATGTATGAGTGTGGCCATGAATCTTGTGATTATTCTATCATTCTGAGTTTTGTTTCAGCCTTTGTGGCATTGTCCATATATAATTAGCTTATTACTTCAGCATTACTAAATACAATAATGTACTGTACTGTATTATGTGTTTTGAGTACTGTTTACCAAAGGTAACCTAGATATTGTTTGATTATCTTGGAGAAGTCTTAGAAATAAGCTGACATGGAGGTGATTCACTCATGTAGATATATTATTGGGCTAGGGAGAGCTATATTATGGCCTAGATGTAGAAATATGATCATGTATATATCAAAAGTTGTATAATTTGAGCATTACTACATATTAACCCTTGTTTATCGGGGCCCGACTTAAGTCCGTATCGAAAAATGTGGACTATGTGGCGGGGCCTGACTTAAGTCTGTGTGCAATTTTGGCGCAATATTGGCTCTGAGAGAGAGACGAGCGACGGGAGGAGCGTAGGTTACCTCATGACCGCTCGCCACGGCTGCCGTGGGCCTACTGACTTCTACTCCACACACATCCACCCTCCCTCCCTCGCTACACACGTAATTATATAACGAAATGACCGTATTTTAGCGATTTTGCCCTTCGGTTGCACGATCGTTGCAAGACAACCAGTGATCGTAGAAGGATGGTTCAGGTGTCATTGGAAAGCTCAATTAACGCCCTTTCAGGGATACATAATTGTATTACGCTCTGGCTCTTGTTTATACATGTAAAAGAGCATGGAAACAAGGCCATTTATGGTAAAAAAAAAACACTGGGCGCGTAGTGGAAAAAAACTGACCTGCCCGCTCGTAAGGCGTTAAAAAGCACTTAAATTTACGTAAAGTATATAAAGTAAATAATGTACAATTATATGGAGGTGCCACATTCGTGTAAATATTTTATGGCATAGGTGTAGATAGTTAGGGCAAGTTAACGATTGGCCGTTTTGACCATAAAGAAATGTGGCCACTTTGGTTGTCGTTGTTAACCCTTTCCCTGCGGGAGATGTTCCTGAACACCATGGCAATTTGCAGCAATCTACAGGTTTTTAAAGCCTCTTTACCCCTTATTGGCGGCGCTCGACTTAAGTCGTGCAGCAAGTTAGGAGCATTATTAAGGCTTTTAAAGGGTTAAAATAGAGTGCAAATGGCCGGGAGCGCAGCGGGCCAGACAGCCGACTCCCAGGGCTTACCGCCGCCCATTAACTCATGTTCCCTGTGTTCTCGAGAGGCCGGCAGTGTAGCCAGTAGTGAGCATAGCTGGGAAAAATATACCGCTATACGCTAAACTCCCATGTTCGTGGCACCACTGCAAGAGAACCACGAGTGCTACGTAGCTCGTCTGGTCTCATTTTGAAGCTTTTAGCGCCTAGTTTTTTGCTGAATACATTTATTTTCATGCAGATACTTGATTGATCATTCAGGAGGGCCTGAATATGCCCAAATGAGCCCAAAACACCCCGCTAGACAAGGGTTAAAGCCTGTAAAATAGAGTGCAAGGGAGCAGGAGCGCGACAGGCCACACGTCCTTCTCCCAGCCAGGCAGCCGTGGCACTGAAGGCTCTGAATCAGAGTCTCGCTAGATATACAGTGCTGCCAAAGGCAAATTTAGCGAGACATTAGGGAGAATTGCTAATTTTAGCGTATGTCTATGGTAGCGCTGCGGGTGAACCCCGCGAGCTACGAAGCTCGTTTTAGTGTAATTTTGAAGTTATTTTCTTATAGTTTTCGGCTGAATACATTTAATTTCATTCAGACACTTGCCTAATCAATCAGGAGTGCCTGAATGAACCCTAATATGGCGGAAATAGGCGGAAATATGCCAGGAGAGAAAGGGTTAAAGAGTGTGACTGTTTTAGAGTGTGGTCGTTAAGGAGTGTAGCCGTTTTGGTTGTGACCGGTAAGGTGTATGACCTTTTAACCCCTTCACCACCATGACGTAATTTTCATCATATTCTGGTTACCAGTAGATGATTTTCTTTAGTATTAGATCTACTTATGCGACTCAGATGGGTAAATACGAGCTCAATATACCCTCTTAGTAACATTGGTCCTTCTTAAACTGCATACAATCAAATAATTTCAACCAAAATCAGAAGTAAAAACGTGTCATGGTGCTGAAGGGGATAAAAAGTGGTAAATTTGTTTTTGACCGTTAAGGAGTGTAGGCATTTTAGAGTTTTTTTGTTTTTTTCTATGTGAGTGAAGGAGAAAAAAGGCAGAACTGCCTGTAGCGAGTGCCTCCCCCAGAGTTGAAAGAGTGACAGGTCCAAAATGTCTGGACACATGGAGTTTGAAGCAATTTAAGTCATAGGAAGAGAAAAAGACTGATTCTGGGAGAGAGTTCCAGAGCTCAGCTGTTGAATAGAAGAAAGACAGAGTAACTTTTCACTCTTGGGTTGGAGAGTTGCACTGAGTATGGGTGGGCTTGTGTTGCAAGACGGGTACCATGTGCCCTATGTAGAGGAGGTGGTATTCACTGAGAGAGCTCTGAGGAACACTTATTATTGTAGTAGCAATAGAATAGTGAAAGGGATGCAACATTGCGGCGAAGAGAGAGAGATTGCAGAGAGTTGGTGAGTGGACAGGAGTTAATGATACGAAAGGCCATCCTTTCTACTTTGTCTAGGAGTGCGGTGTGAGAGGATCCTCCACACACATGTGAACAATACTCAATACAAGGACGCACCGTGCCCATGTACAGAGCAAGAAGCTGTGCAGGAGTAAAGAAACCCTTGAGGTGGTTGAGCACACCCAGTTTCTGGGAGGCTGCCTTAGCAAGACTGGTAATACGGTCCTTCCGAGAGAGAGCAGAAGAAAAAGAGACACCAAGAATATTCAGAGAAGATGAAGGGTTGATTTTTGTATTGTTGAAGTATAAGGTAAAGTCCTTTGGGGGTTCCGGGCGGGTAGTAAAATGGAGAAATTGGGTTTTGGAAGCATTAAAGGCAACAAGGTTTTCTCTGCCCCAATTGGAAATAGTAGATAGAACAGCGGAGAAGTGTGCTATGGCTTCATTACATTTGTTTTTGAGGGATTGCTGGCTGGGGCTTTCTGTAAAACTATTTTTTTTTTTTCTATATTCCAACTACTACCCTCTCGGGCATAGGCTGATAGCCTTTACACTCTACCGCTGAACACGGTGAGGCCCGTGAGGTCTTGTTCCAGCCTAGGGAGTGAGACATGCGAAGCATGTCGTCTGCGTCTGAGTATGAATGGATGGAGGTACAGTTGAGAAGATAATTTATGAAAATAAGAAAGAGAATGGGAGATAGGACAGAGATCTGAGGAACACCGGAATTGATAGGATGAGGAAGTGAGCGATGGCCGTCCACAACTGCAGCTATAGAACGGCCGGAAAGGAAATTAGAGACAAAGGTACAGATGGAGGGATAGAAACCGAAGGAGGGTAGTTTAGAAATTAAAGATTTGTGCCAGACTCTATCGAAGGCCTTCAATATGACTAATGCAATAGAAAAGTTCTCACCAAAGTCCTGAAAGGAGGATGGCCAAGAGTTAGTAAGATATGAAAGAAGATCACCAGTAGAGCGACCCTTAAGGAACCCATACTGGCGACCTGAGAGAAGATTATGAGAAGAGAAATGCTTAAGAAATTTGGAGCAAGAATAGCTTCAAAAATTTAGAGATACAAGAGATGAGAGCAATTGGTAATAGTTGGAGGGTTGAGAGCAGTCACCCTTCTTTGGGACAGGTTGAATAAGAGCAAACTTCCAGCAAGAAGGGAAGACGTTAGAGGAGAGACAGAGACGAAAGAGTTTGCCTAGGCAGGGTGTCAGCACGGAAGCACAGTTTTTTAGTACAACAGGAGGAACACTGTCCAGACTGTACGCCTTCTTAGAATTAAGCCCAGAGAGGGAAAAAGTACATCTTTAGAAGATATTAGGATTTTAGGCATAAGTAGGAGAGAGGGGGTGGAGAGGGAGGAATAGCACTGGAATCATCCAAGGTGTAGTTTCTAGCAAATGTGTGAGCGAAGAGTTCAGCTTTGTCAGAGGAAGAAGTGATGGTTGTGCCCTCAGAGTGGAAAAGGGGAAGGAAAGACGAGGAAGAAAAATTGTTGGAGAGGTTCTTAGCTTGATGCCAGAAAGCTTCTGAAGAGCTAGAGTTGGATAGTTCAGTGCATTTATTATTAATGAAGGAGTGCTTGGCAAGTCGAAAAACAGATTTGGCTTGATTCCGGGCAGAAACATAGGAAGAATGAGATTCTTGAGTTTTAAGGCTTCGGTACCATTTGAGTGCTTCCTCCTTGTTGCAGACAACAGTCCGTAGATTGTCATATTTGGTAGGTTAGAAAGAAATCAAAAGACAAGACCTAGCAATTATCTTGAAGTTCAAGAAGGAAGGGAATGTGTTTCCCAGGAGTCACAGATCACTGACTATTCGTTTTTATTTATTTATTTATTATTATTACTATTATTATTATTATTTTTGTTTTTGTTTTTGTGGGAGTGATAGCGAGGGCCTTCGGTCTACTTTTTCTGGGAGACTTCTCTTTGTACTTGTTCTAGCGTGCAAAGGGAGGGAGACTGCAACTGGCATATCACTGGCTTTGCCTGCAACTGTCCTGCCAACTGAAGAGGTGAAGGTGACTGCAACTGGCATGTCACTGATTTTGGCTGTAACTGGTGTACCAAGGGAAGGGGTTTTAGCTGTAACTGGGGTGCCAAGGGGAAGGGATGTGGCTGCAACTGGTGTGCGAAGGGAAGGGATGTGGCTGCAACTGGTGTGCCAAGGGAAGGGATGTGGCTGCAACTGGTGTGCCGAGGGAAGGGATGTGGCTGCAACTGGTGTGCCAAGGGAAGGGATGTGGCTGCAACTGGTGTGCCAAGGGAAGGGATGTGGCTGCAACTGGTGTGCCAAGGGAAGGGATGTGGCTGCAACTGGTGTGCCAAGGGAAGGGATGTGGCTGCAACTGGTGTGCCAAGGGGAAGGGATGTGGCTGCAACAGGTGTGCCAAGGGAAGGGATGTGGCTGCAACTGGTGTGCCAAGGGATGGGATGTGGCTGCAACTGGTGTGCCAAGGGAAGGGATGTGGCTGCAACTGGTGTGCCAAGGGAAGGGATGTGGCTGCAACTGGTGTGCCAAGGGGAAGGGATGTGGCTGCAACTGGCATACCACAAAAGTAGCTGGCTGTGTCTGGCTTTCCAGATTGGTTGATGTGGTCTGATTTAGGTGGATTGTAGGTAGTTTGTCTGTCCTCCATCCTTGCTGGTCGATTGAGGACAAGGGCTGACCTGGGCTGCTCCTCCACAAAGATGTTAATCCACCGACCTGGGCACCCAGATGGGTAGGAAGTGATTGGGGTGTGGCAGCTATTTTGTTTGTTTGGTTCTGTTTCCTTACAAAAAATGGGATTTTCTTGGGGTTACTATTCGGCCATTTGCTCCGTTCTCCTCGTCATTCTTTGTGTGGCGGATAACGAGAACTAGGTTGATATGGAGTTTGGGAACTCGTTCTTCATTCCTTACTATTCTTTTGTGCTGTTTCTTATTCATTTTATGATACAACAATAATCGTTGAGGATTTTGCTTGCTCTTGCCATTTTCGATTATTGCATTTTTGTCTGTCCCCTAGGCTAAAAAGAAAACGTCTTTCCAGACTTCCTTTAAATTAAAAAATGCCCACCCAGACCCCATTGAGGCTAAATTTATAAAAAAAATCTTTATAGAAATGTTCCAGCCGAAAGTCGATATTTTCTAAGTTACAGGCTTGCTATCGTTCACCCAGAAAAACAATCGATAGCTGAATGACGTGAAGCGTTTTGTTTTATCGCCAAAATAATGGGGTGAACCATAATGTAATCTTCAAATTAATAAAGCGAAGCATAGAATGTCCAAAAAAGACTCCCTCGAACAAAATAGGGTCAACACTGTAAATACAAACCATAGTCACATTAACCAGAATATAACTGTATTTGCTCTCACCTAATACAACACAAACTTGTCACATTAACCAGAATATAACTGTATTTGTTCTCACCTAATACAACACAAACTTGTCACATTAACCAGAATATAACTGTATTTGTTCTCACCTAATACAACACAAACTGTCACATTAACCAGAATATAACTGTATTTGTTCTCACCTAATACAACACAAACTTGTCACATTAACCAGAATATAACTGTATTTGTTCTCACCTAATACAACACAAACTTGTCACATTAACCAGAATATAACTGTATTTGTTCTCACCTAATACAACACAAACTTGTCACATTAACCAGAATATAACTGTATTTGTTCTCACCTAATACAACACAAACTTGTCACATTAACCAGAATATAACTGTATTTGTTCTCACCTAATACAACACAAACTTGTCACATTAACCAGAATATAACTGTATTTGTTCTCACCTAATACAACACAAACTTGTCACATTAACCAGAATATAACTGTATTTGTTCTCACCTAATACAACACAAACTTGTCACATTAACCAGAATATAACTATTTTTTCTCACCTAATACAACACAAACTTGTCACATTAACCAGAATATAACTGTATTTGTTATCACCTAATACAACACAAACTTGTCACATTAACCAGAATATAACTATGTATAAACCAAGTGGTATTGGCCTGACAGTGGAACTAGTTATTTGGTCAGTGAGGGGGGATGGGTGTATTTACTTGTTTATTTATTGATCTTTTTATTATTATTTTAGTTTCTTCGCTAGACCTCCATCAAGCTTAAAAAACACCCTATACCCCCTTTCAAAATAAATTTGTACATTTTTTGGATTGAAAAATTTCCCGGTCAGAGGCCAGTTTCTACTATATTACAGGCTCGCTATCGCTCGCCAGGAAAAACATCGACACTTAAATTGCACGAAAGGTATTGACAAGGATATGGGGCAAAATGTCTTACAATTGCCAAACTATTAGCACAGACTCCGTTAATTCTCATAACTAGAAGGGCTATACATGAGGGAGAAGGGGGTCCAGAAAAAAACAACCATCTCCCCTTAAAACTATCTGGTCCGACGTCTTTAGGGTTGTATTGATATTTTGTTACAAATTGTTGATTATTTTGCTTGCTTTTGCCATTTTCCAGGAATATATAGTATTTTAGTTTGTTCCCTAGGCTAACAAACACCTTCGCAGAGCTCCTTAAAAAGAAAGAAAAAAAAAGAAAAAAAAATCAGAACCCCTTCAAGCTAAATATGTACATATTTCGGTGGATACAATGTTCAGCGCATTATATTCTAAGCTACAGGCTCACTATCTCTCGCCCAGATAAAAATAACACCTGAATAGGGTGAAGCATCTTAAAATCTCCAAAAAAATGGGGTTAAATGGTAACCAGCATAGCAAGAAAATTGACCATCTTGAGAATCGGATTTTTAACTCTTTCACTAACAATTGTGTCGACATTTATTCTTGATATTACTAAACTATTTTATACAGATTAAGAATTAAGAACCTGCAGCTGTGAAGGATGTATACTCGATCTCAACTAATACTGACTCACAGATCCTTTCTAAACTTAATCAAATCGTTTAACCCCTTCTGTACCGACGACGTCTTTTTACTTTGTCCTAGCTATTATTTGATGATTGTATTCTGTTTCCAATGGGCCTCCAGCAGCTAAAAGGCTTCGAACTATCTCACCTAACCCATTTTGATTCCACAGATCCTTCTTAAACGGCACCAAATCGTCTAAATATAGTTGAAATATAACCACAAACATCCTCGGTAGTGAAAGGGTT
Source organism: Paralithodes platypus (assembly GCA_032716605.1). NCBI lineage: Eukaryota > Metazoa > Arthropoda > Malacostraca > Decapoda > Lithodidae > Paralithodes > Paralithodes platypus. Next base: position 38,983,199 of record CM064568.1, on the reverse strand, counting down.
AATACTATTCAGAATATATTTGAAGAATGTGAGAAGGGCCAACAAAGAGAGTGTATTACTAACCTTCTTCCACACTCCCTCCGTCTCCAGTTGTTCCATGTGGGGCTCCAGCTTGTTCCTGTACATCTCCACACTGTCCAGGAACTCCAGCCTCATCACTATGATCACTAGACCACCTGAGGAGAGTTTAAGAGAACATTGCTTATTTTGGGGCTCTAGTTACTTATATATTGATTTTTAGTTTTAGTTTCTTCCCTAGAACTCCATCAAACATACACAAAAAAAACATCCATTAGATCCCCCTTCGAGATGAATTTGTAAATTTTTCGGTATGTCACGGCCGAAGGCCGGTTCCTCCACAATTACAGGCTCACTTGTGCTCGCCAGGAAAAAAATAGACACCTAAAGGGCACGAAAGGTCTTAATATTGACATAGAAATGGGGCGAAAGGTCTTAAAATCGACAAACTAATGGGCCGAATATCTTAAAATCTAAAAAAATAATGGGGCTAAACATTAGGAGGAAGGGGGACCAGAAAAAACAGCCCATCTCCCCTTAAACTACGTAAGTCAGTGAAACAAGTCAATAAGTGAATGATAAAGAGTGACTGGCATCATACTGTCCAGGAACTCCAGTATCATCACTAATATCGACATAATACCACCTACAAATGAACAAGAACAACATTATGTAAGGGATAAGAAGATTCGATGGCTTCTTGGTCATATTCTCAAACCTTAACCATAGTGAAGCCCTACATATTGATGGATGAAATTTGTAGAAACTAGAGGGGCACTTATGTAGAGCGTATACCTCCGCCTACGCTGGTGGAGGTATGCGCTCTACCGATCACCCAAATGGAATCACTTCTTCCTTGACGCATAACCTATCTGCCCACCAAATTTCGTGAACGTCAGTTGATAACTTTGTGAGTCGCCAACGCTGGCAGAGCGCATAGCTCTATCGATCAATCCTAAATTGAATCACTTCTTCCTTGGTGCACATCCTATCTGCCCATCAAATTTAGTAAAAATCGGGCCGTACCTTTTAGAGAGATCTTGCTAACAGACAGACAAACAAACAGAGGCGAAAACATAACCTCCGTCCCACTTTGTTGGCGGAGGTAATCTTTACGACACTGCGTGATATCAGATTATTGTTCACAAATCATGATATAGTTCCTTAGTCTTCGTTAAATAGCACTCAATATTCGAGGGCGCGTTTTCACTGTATTTTGGCTAATATTAGATTATTATATTCAGGTTGGGAAGGCCCTCTACGAAGCAAAAGGGTAATGTCTATCTGAATTAACCCTCTGACTCCCACAATTCTTTCCTAAACAGAATAAACACGTCTACAGATAGCCACAACAAAGAAAAGAAAGGCATCGTCAAATATTGGACGGGTTAACTCTTTTCAGTATGACTAAGCTTGATTTCTTCTTCATTATTAGGTCTAATGTTAGATGCTTTACTTCACTTTATAATTTATCTTTAGGAATCAAAAGGGTACAAGGAATCTCATTTAACACTTTGACTTTCACATCCTTCCTAAGCTGAATAAAATCGTCTAATTAGAATGACGCCATTGTGTTATGTTTTACCTATATGTTTAAGGCTAAATATACATCATGTTATCATATAATATTGAAGAAGATGGATTAACAATAATATTTAACCTAGAACTGACCTGGCTTAGCGAACCGAGCGAGGTCATCCACTCCACTGACTGGGATATGACCAGTCGCCATACCACCAGTTACTAGGACCACGTCGTAGGTATCTGCGGATATAAGAGAAACATTAACATTTATCCTCAACATTGATCTGGCACCTAATTAATCTATCTACAGTCTATTTTCAGAAACCAGTGCAGCAAAAGCTCCCAGAAATGCTGCAAGAAATGTTTTGATCATATTAAGTTTACTATAGAAGTTCTCGTGTGATACCTCCTTTACCCACCACATTGATCCACTTACAACAAATTCGATTTATGAAAGAGTACATGATATCATGGCAAAAAATACAAAGACTTTTTCTCAGGAATTGGTAATTAAGTTATGTGTGTGTGTTACTATTTACATGTATTACAAGAAAAACACGATATGTTATCAATTAATTTGTTTAGATTCGGATATTTTAGACATTTTCAGGGGTCATTGTTCCTACATTAATTCAAATAGTGTGTGGCGCTAGGTATCTTCTTGATTAAAAGGTAGAAGTGTTTTCACATGTGTTGAATGACTGAAAAAAATAATGACATATGATAGGAATGAATGGAGAAAATACATACATGCATACAATGGTTTAGCGTAGTTTTCCAGTACAGTACATACATTATAATGGCTCAGGGTTTGCCTCTCTGCAGTTGGAGTGTAACACAATAAAGTCCTGTCACAACACTGCCCCATCATGTCATCACTGTCGTTGATGTTGACTGTTGGGGTTGGGGCCGTCGGCCTATCAACCCAACCCCCCCCAACACACCCCCTGGACAAACACTGCCTGGACCAGCACCACGAGGGAGATACCGATACCAACAATGTGGGAACAAGCAGCCGTGGAAGCCAGGAGCAAATGACAGCCAAGTTACCCATATGGAGTCAGGGCGGAGCAAACAGCCTATCAAAGACCAACGATTTGACAAGCACCTAAAGATATGGACAACCCTTTGCCCCTAATTGGCCCAGAGGCTGGGGAGGCACCCATCAGAAACTGACCCGCACTCGCACCTGGACAACGGGAAGAGAGCAGAACGAACCAAGCCTACCGCTGGCACAACACCTCCTCCTCCATTACCCTACCGCCACCACAGGCCCCTACACAAGACCCTTCCATTCCCCGGATCGACCTAACTATGCCGACTATTGAAGACCTGCTGGGTGATATAGAGTACCTACCTACAAGGCCCTCCCCATCCACCTATGACCAACACCGCACCAACCCTAGGGCGGAAGAGCTACTTACCAACGGAACGCATCCAGGTTCTCCAGAAGAGGAGATAACGATAGTTCCGGAAGGTTGTCCAGAACCTGAACCATTGAAGAGGCCAGCCTTGAGGGATCCCGACTACAACTATGTCGAACTCACACAACTACCAAGCCAACAGAAGGAGGAACGAAACCGAGGAAGGATGATAGAAGAATTGGAAGCCCAGTTAAGCAGTGTTTGTTTTACTTTGAGTGTTATTTCGAACCCCAACGAAGTAGTGCCCGCCGACGACAGAGATGAGGACCCACTGTCGCCCCCTGAGTGTTGAGGGGACACCACTCGTCAGAGAGGATGAACGAATGCTGAAACCACCAAACCAAGAAGAAACGTGAGTAATATTAACCCTATAACCCGCTTGCTGTAACATCTTCAATGGTATTGTAGACGTGACCCCTTTTCCCCCTTGTACGTCCTATTCCTTGTTGTGATTCACTTAACGCATAGATAAACCCTGGACAGGCGAAGCTAGAATTGTACTTTCCCTTTCATCCTGGTCCAAGAGTAGAGGTCCCTTTGATATTTATCTGCTTGGCACGCGCCGCCACTGTACTCGGGCCGAGGGGTCACCTCTCCTGGAGACACACTTTGTATTACGTTTTCTGTGTTATGTACTTCTAGTATAGTTACCTTGGAGTATCCCTAAGAGTACCTCCCACGTTCTTTCGATATCTTTAACTGTTGAGCATCATGTGGCTATAGTAGCGAACAGAGTTCATAGATTTAGTATTATATCTGAGTTGGTTTCTTTCCTATTAAGCGTGAAAATTAAAATATAACGCAAGTGTGCTGTATGAAGCGTGTTGCATTCCGTAAAGTGTACGAATAACTTGTTAGCAGTATCCCCATCGAATGAAGTGCGTATCATAGATGATCGAGTTGAAATTATTAGAGTGTATTAGATAAAAGTATGAGTCTGTTGAGTATACGGAACTCCTGCCACTGCTGTAAGTGAACGGTACGTGCCCTGGGTAATAGAAATTGATTGATAGTATACTGTATTCTGTCTCGAGTACGATGATTGTCTACCCATTGTGACTGAAGCTTTGGACGTGTTAGACAGGTCATATGATTGAAGGTTATTATGAGAAATAGATTGATAGTATACTGTATCCTGTCTTGAGTACAGTGATTGTCTACCCAATGTGAGTGAAGCTTTGGACATGTTAGACAGATATTATGATCGAAGGTTTTTATATCATGTGTGATGGTAAAGTCAGGACGCTGACTAGGAATTATCATTGGTGTAATCATTGATTCCCTGAGTTATTGAGTGCATAATTATTCTCGGGTATATTTGTGTATTGTGTTGCGCTAGTTAAGTGATGATGCTATGTGTGTTATATATGTTGTTTGCACGATTGTGAGTTAGATGTGAGATAGTGAGAGAATATTGGATTGACCATGTCTTATAACTAAGTCGTAATCCATTCCACCAATGTGATAAGTGTTAACTTCACCTTTGCCCTGTTAAGACAATTGTTATTCCGCCTTCCTCCGTCTGAAATCCTACCCTCCTTAATCAAGGGATCTGGCAGAATTGTATATCCAGGTGGCTTTATCAAGTGGTGTAGATGAAAGTTTACTCTTTTGAACCGTGAGCAACCTGGGACACCCTTCTGCCTGATACCCCGTCGTAACACCTCACACTGACCAACCCCGCATGGTGGTCCTAGCGTGTGACACCCCCAGTCAGCCCCTCTTGCCACGATAAATTGACGCTCGACCCCTTGCTACCTCTTCTCCCATATCGTCTTATTTGTCTGTGTTATGGAATAGCATCTTTGTTGTGTATTGCATTACTGATAGACTCAGTTCAATCCTACTATTGTCCTCTTAATTATTATTTTGTACTATTATCGTGTGTATGTGTTGTCTTTACCCCATCTAGGGGAGAAGTATTATTTTGTTACGCTCGACAGAATAAGAAGCTGTCGAGCTTGAGTGACTTTGCTTGTACCAATAACGGATTAATTTATCAGATTATTGTACACCCATAACCTTGTATATACATGTAAGAGGGTGCAATAAACTATATTGTTACTGTACATGTGTTGCCTAAATCATTGCATAACCTGTGTAATCCAGTTAAGCCGGACCTAGTTTGTATGCTTGTGTACTATTCTGATACACACCATTGGTTGTTGTTGATGTTGTTGCTGTCCCAATGTCCCGAGCAAGGCCAAGGCCATAACCGAGTGACTCCACAAAACCTCCCTGCTCACCACTAATAAAGCCCAGGTGACCTTAGCCACTCCAAGGCGGGGAGCTGAGGAGGGTGTGGAAACGCCCGGGAAACCAAAGCCCCACCCAAGGCCATGTGCCCCTCAACAATTATGAAGAAAAAGTGGAGTGAATTACGGTGGTCTTAACCCAGGTTACCAGCTTCCATTGGTTTACACATGTTTACATCAATTTCATTGGAGGTGTTTGGTGTTGGTGTGAAATTAATAAAAAATATATTATTATCAGTAGATTCAGGGATATTTCGTAACTAGGTTGGTCTATAAGATCTGTGCCCCATGAATATTCTTTCCTCTCACCTAACTATTAGGCTACCATAGCACAGTTGGGAATATGTACAGGATTAGATATATATCCAGTATTCGAGAATGGATAATATGTCGTAGGCCTGTGCATAAACCCTTAACAGCCTTGATGGTGTAATTAATGGTTAGAGTGTTTAAAAATCTGTGTGTGATAACCCAGGTTCGAATCCCGGTGGATCACATGCTTTCATTAATTTCATTGGAGGTGTTTGGTGTTGGTGTGATATGAATAAAAAATAGCTTATACACTTTTGTTCAGTTCCATACACACGTCACACCAACGTGCCATTCGACTACACGAACCCCAGCTTCTACGCGCCCCATAGTTGTCCTATACGCTGCCTCTCTTGTATCATCATCTGTCCCTATTTATCGTGCCGTACAAGAATACTATTTTATATATATCCTCGCCCATCGCTAATTTAAATTTGTTTGACACCAACCCCGACCGTCTGCCTACATAGGTGGTCTTCGACTCGAGATCATGGGATATACTCATGGCTCAACCTCGTTTCCTTCCGAATCCAGGGATCTGCCACAATGAACACTGAAATTGAAAAGATCTCTTTTGCCTTGGGCAAGCACGCCCAGGAACAGCTGAGCGACGCCCTTCCCGACGACTGCACATAGGAAGATTTCAGGCAACTTTGCAGATGCACTTTCGCATCCACAAACTCTCGCGACAAGGCAGAAGTGAAAATCAGGGCCTTGCTCCTCACCAAGGACCTGGCCAGTTTCAAAACCAAGTGCTCTCGTCTCTACCGGGTGGTATACCCTGAACGCATATAACAGGATCGTGACCTCCTAGTGTGGTCACAGATCATTGCCCGGCTACCCGTTCACATTCACTGGTGCTTCTTGGGAAAACCAAGGACGAACCTGGCAGAAGACATCAGGATACTCAAGGCCCTTATGAGCAACGCTCATGATGCTGAGAGCATCAATGTCATGCGCCGCCTGGCACACTCATCCTCCGGGTTTCCGGACAAGCCTGAAACCACCGCTGCGGCTCAGCCACAGGCTGCGCCTGGGCCTCCCCCAGCTGCTACTAGCTCCACTGACGCTTACATACCCTCTGATAAAGCTGACTTTCAACAGTACTTCGAGAATACCATGAGAATTTACAAAACCTCTAGACCTCAGCCCCTGATTCTTCCTCGTCAGGCACAACCCAAAACCCATACCCCAGGAGAAACACCCACAGTAATGGCTCCCAGCGATCACGGGTCAACACCCGGGCCGCCCCTCTCAGCGCCCTCACTCACAAGGGCACGCCCTTCCACTGGGGTCCTACAGAACAGAAGGCTATGGACACTCTAATACACGCCCTCACCAACCTCCCGGCCGTAGCCATCCCCGATTTCTCCAAACCTTTTTGCTATTACACGGACACCAGCCAAGTAGGCCTGGGCGTCGTTCTAGCTCAGGTGGATGGCTCGTCAGAACATATTATTTCCTGCACCAGCCGCATACTGTCCCTTCAGATTTTGTTTTCAACTACCAAACCGGAGTGTCTCGCATAGATTTTCAGCCTCAAATAATTCCGTCCTTACGTAGCTGGCTCACCCATACAAGTCATAACTGACTATCAGTCCCTCCATTGGCTCAGGAAAACACAATCATTGGAATCTATGCTGGTCCAATGGAGAAAATTCCTGGAGGAATTCAATTACGAGGTTCTCTAGACACCTGGGAAATTTCATTCCAACGCTGACAGTGTGTCACACGCGCCCCTTCCCACCCACCCCCTCCCCCTCCCCCTCGATGAGGAACTACTAATTGTCATACAGCCAGACCCTCACCACTTTATTGAAGACACCCAATTGGCCGATGCTGTCGACGGGCACTCTTTGCCTACCTGGCTCTCAACAAAATGTATAGGTAGTCTGATCTGGCTAGGCAACCAGATGGCTCACGAGGATGGCCACATAATCCTGCAACCCCTCCGTGGACAGGCAGCACTGGCACTCAAGTCCCGGTGCACACCATGGAGTTAAAAACCAACTGGCTACATTCCGCAGGCGATTTTTGGACCCGGGTGCAGAGGGCATGGCCACTGAAATCATCAAGGGGTGTATCATATAAATACGATAGGCTATGACTCTTTTGTGATCCGTATGTCTCTGTGACGTCACGGTCGTTCCCGCTGCACGGCGTAGGACGAGTAGATCGTATATTATAAGATGGTAAGTAAGTTAAGATTGTAAAGGCCTAATATGCTATTAAGCAATATTGACATGGTCTGATGTAGTATATATAAATTTATCGTATATATTAATATAATTTATCGTTATAGAGCAACCTAGATGCGGTACGATAAGTTGGGCTCCTGGCGTCTGCCAAGGCAGCAAGGTGTGCCTCTGAGGGAAGACAGCTCAGAGCCTCCACTAACACCGACCAGTTAACATCTAATTTCCGCCCTCAGTTGATCGAGCTTTTGTGCCTCTAATCACAATAAACTGACAGCAATAAATACAGGTAAACCATCATGATGCTCTCATCGACGCCATGACTGACTGACAGATAAGCATAGTATTCATGTCCATTCCCATATAATCATTTATTCTTTCTTTCACTTGACTCGAGCCTCAGGGCCGAAGTCTTGTTTCCCCATTGTCCGCCATATTGGGTTAAAACGTTCTCCTTTGCCTCATTGCCACGTGGAACTATTGGCGAGTTAATTCCTGGAATAATATTAACCCTTATAACCTTACCCTCTATATCATTTATTATGCGAGACCTTTGGATTATAAATTAACTTGTTTCAGATCCAATTCAATTTAGATATGGAGTAATTCGATTTAGATTGATTTTATTTGGATTATAGCTTATAGATATTTAACTTCCATTGATAGTTTACCACATTGGTGCCCAGACCCGGGAATTAGCTACCAGTAAGGGATTTTATGGCAATGAGCAAGGGGACATGCAACAGGATGCAGGAACAATTTTATGATAAACTGGTAGGACTAGCCAAGCGATGGTTAGAGCCAGAATGCAGGGTCGTGTTGTTTCGCCTGCCTAAGTCCTGCATCCGACCCATCATCTTCCCCCAATAAATTTCTTATTCATTTCAGACTTCCTGTGACATATGACCTGACCTAACATTTTTTTCTTGTTCAAAATGACCCTTTAGTAGGTATTGCTATTTTGTGTGCTATTTTTTCTCCATAACATAGAAGTCTGCCGGTCGGCGTCTCTTAACTAGGCTACTATTTTGCCCTTGTATTTGTAACATTTTAGATAAATAGCCTACAGGCTTACATGCAAAATGAATAAACAGGAAGAGGACACCGTCTAGTGGGGTGCTGAGCAAAGCCCCTAAAAATCAGAGGGCGGGACTTCAGGAAGTATTAAATAGGCTAATTGTAGATGTCAACACTTTCATCACTACTGCTGAATTCGAGGAATTAGAAGCTAGATTAGACAATGTCCAGGCTACCCACGGTCGTATTATGGCTCTGAGTGAGGTGATTATGGCAGGCATGACAGAGGAGGAAGAGATAGTTACAGAGTGTGATAATCGAACCCTCTATGATGAACCTGTCTTTACAGCAAAGCACATATTACAGCTTGCTGTCGCAAGTAAGAAGGGAGGCGAGAATGAGGCCCATAGAAGGGTTGATCCAACACACACTGTGCACCTCCCAAGCTCAATCTTCCTACATTTGGGGGCAAATTGACTGAGTGGTTACCTTTTTGAGATGTATTTCGGTCTACAGTACATGAATCCTCTTTGGATAATGTCCGCAAGTTTCACTATCTGAAGGGACAAATGGAAGGAGAGGCCTTACATTTAATAGAGGGTTTTGCAGTAGTGGGTGGTAGTTATCTTGAAGCGGTACACTTATTAGAGTCCACATACGGGGATAGAGAGCAGTTGAAGATGGCCCATGTCGTTGCCTTGTTGGGGCTCGCAGAACCACAGTATAAGGTTGATGAGTTGACAAACTTCAGGGCAAATATGGAGTGCCATACTCGATCGCTAGACACCCTAGGGCTTACCACGCAGGAAATGATAGTCATTATCTTGCGTCAGAAGCTTCCTATGGCAATACTTGATAAGGTAAGATCATTTGAGCTGGGGGAGTTCAAAACTCAGTTCAGTAAGGAGATCAATAATCTACAGTTGAACAAAGGGAGAATGTATGTGTCGGGAGGGAGTGGGAATGTGGAGAAGAGGGGAACAGTAAGCATGACAGTGGGGACTAAAGAAAAGAAAGAGGGTGCGTATAAGAAACCTGCTCAGATTCTATGTAAGCTATGTAACAACAAACATAAATGGAGTTTCTGCGTAAAATACCCAACAAATGAGACAAAACTAGAACAGGCGAAAAGATTGAAGCTATGTGTAGGTTGTCTAAGTAAGGAACATGGTAAGCAGGGACAATGTACTGCTACATACTTAAGGCCCTGTCGCCACTGCAAAGGACATCACTTTGATAAGTTGTGTCCTACAGCAGATAAAGTCGAAGACGTCAAACCAGAGGGTACTACAACTTTGACACTAGGTAGCATGCAAGAGACCACTATATTGCCCACAATACAGATTCCCATGGAAGGTAATGACAGTAACAAAGTTTGTCGGGTACTTCTAGATCAAGGGTCTGAACGTTCCTTTATAAAGAGGTCCGTATTAAGGGACTGAAGCACCGAATCGTAGGGGCTGAGACTCTTCGATTGCAGGGCTTCACAGGGGTTACTGACAAACAAGACTACGAGATAGCGGAGATTTCATATTTCTACCGTAAAAACAGGTACTTTATGACATGTATCGTAGTAGACACCCTACCAGAATATGTATCTGTAGGAGTGAAGAAAGTGGAACACGCATTACGTAGCAAAGGGGTTAACTTGTCAGATCCCATGGGAGATCAGAGTGAGGTGCATGTTCTACTTGGTGTGGATCATTCTTATGATGTAGTATACCCTGGATTTAAAAAGATATGTGGTGTAATGTTAATCCCCACTAAATTTGGCTATTGCATGAGCGGAAAGGTGCATACTACACAGTCAAATGTCCTGGTCGACACGGTTTCGATTTTAAGAGTGAATGTAACTGCGGCAGAGGAGTTGGGAAGGGAGGATTCCCAACCTAGTGACCCTAAAATTACTGCCGAGTTCGACCGGGAACGACTGTGGAGATTGGATCACACAGGCATTAATCCTATGGAGACTGATTATGACTCGGAAATTGCGCTGAAAAGGTTTGACGAGTCTGTGAGCTACTGTGCCTCAGACAAGCAATACAAGGTTAGTTTACCCTGGAAGAATAGTGAGATAAGCCTGCCAACCAACTATGGTTTGGCATTAGGTCACTTGCGCGCATTACAGCGTAAATTAGCTAATGAACCGAGCACGCGCCAGGCGTATGACGATGTATTTCGGAGTTATGAAGATAGGGGCTTTATTGAGAGAGTCGATGCAAAGGAACCGATTAAGAAGGGTAGGGTTCACTATCTGGCCCATCATGGGGTGAGGAAAGACAGCGTCACCACACCAATCTGGGTGGTGTATGACTGCTCTGCCCACCAAGGTCAACAACCCAGTCTAAATGACTGCCTGCTGACAGGTCCGTCCATGGTGTCGGATCTGTCCCAACATCTAATGCGGTTTAGGCTGGGGCAGTATGCATTTACTAGTGACATCGAGAAAGCATTCTTGATGGTCAAACTAAAAGATGAAGATAGAGATGTTACCCGCTTTCTTTGGTTCGAAGACATTAGCAACTCTGAAAGTCCGGTCGTAATCTATCATTTTTGGGTCGTACTCTTTGGTGCTACATGTTCACAGTTTTTGTTAAATGCCACAATCTAAAAACATCTATCAGATACACAGATACTCTTGAGGACACAAGTAAACTATCTCGCGGGTTGTATATCGACAATTTGCAGGGTTCTAGCGATAGTCAGGATGATTTTTTACATACCTACTGGCAAGCACGTAGATTGTTTACAGAAGCACATTTATTTCTCCGCGAGTGGGTTACTAATAGTGAAGATTTTCAGAGGTTGATACAGGTGGACGGTACGGCATCTCATAACCAGGAAAAGTCCAGAAATTTGGGGATGATCTGGCAACCTCAACAAGACATACTAACTTTTTAAACAAGGTCTTTTGCTCAGCAGACGGGAGTGCACACAAAAAGAAGTCTGTTGAGCTAAGTTGCGCAATTTTTTTATCCTTTGGGTCTAGCATTACCCGTTACCATAAGAGCTAGGATACTAATGCAGGAAGTTTGGAGACGTAAAATAGGAAGGGATGACAATTTGCCCGAGGACCTGAATGACCAAAGGACATTGTTGTTGAATGAGTAGGACATCCTATGTACTAAACCTTTACCTCGTAAAGTGGCGGCGTTCGGTGACGTTACGTTACACATGTTTTGCGATGCTAGCGCCACGGCATACGGGGTAGCCATATATGTCGTTACTTCAATTGGGGCACATTTAGTTACAGCCCGGGCCAAGGTAGCCCCGGTCAAAAAGGTAAATATCCCCAAAATGAGATTGATTGCCATGCTGCTATTAGCACGTCTGGTGCAACATGTATGCGCAGCATACGAGAGCGAGTTAAATATTGAAATCGTTGACGTTTGCTGCGATAGTCAGGTCGCACTCAACTGGATACATAGCAAGAAGTCTCTACCAGTTTATGTGAGAAATAGGGTAGATGAGATTAGAGCCCTTTTGCCAGACGTTGCTTATCATTATGTAAATACAAAAGACAACCCTAGTGTTCTCATAACTAGGGGTATAACGGCTAGCCAGTTAGTGAAGTCCGAATTGTGGTGGCATGGTCCAAAGTGGCTGCTCCATGAAAATGAATGGACGATTTGGCATGCTGTTGGTGAGGGACTTCTGCCACTGGAAACAGTGGCAGTTACAGCCCAACCAAATGAGCCACCGGGTCCAATATTAGAGTGGGCAAGATTCGGTGACTATAATAAACTAGTCAGAGTTGTAGCTTGGGAGTTGAGATATATATATCCAATATCAAGCTTAAAGTAACGGGCCAGCTCTGCAACAGGGGTCACAACATTGATGCTCATGAATATAAAGCAGCTGAAGTAACTTTGATTAAGTGGATTAAGCAGAAACCTTTTCCAATGAATTAGAATCTTTGCAAAGCTCGAATAAGACTATAATGCCTAATTTAGTGCGTCAACTAAGGTTGCACCTAGATAATGACCTCATCAGATGTGAGGGTCGCCTGAAGTGGTCGGGTGTAACGGACGGCACAAACCGTCCTATACTTATGCCAACAAGACATCACGTTACTGATCTATTGATCATACGTGCACATAAGGAAGTAAAACACTACGAGGTATGTCATATTATATCAAATTTGCATCTAACATGGTGGATACCCAGAGTTCGACAAGTAGCTCGACGCGTAGTAAGAAAGTGTGTAATATGCCAGAGACGAAAGGGTAAACCATATGCAACTGGACCAGCTCCACCTCTACCTGAATGCTGTGTAAAGCATTTAGAACCTTTCCAAGCTGTAGGGTTAGATTACATGGGTGCATTGAAGACGAGAGAGCATGAGAAGGTTTATATATTATTGTTTACCTGTGCAAAGTCTCGAGCGGTACACCTAGAACTATGTGATAATATGTCTAGCGAAGAATTTATGCTGGCGTTTAGACGGTTTTGTGCCCGTCGTTCATTCCCTCAACTCATTCTTAGCGACAATGCTCCCACTTATGTCCAGGCATCAAAATATCTAAAGGATATGAGCAGTGATCCTACAATCATAACTTTTTTGGGAGAGAGGAAGTGCGAATGGAGGTTCATCCCAGTTAAGGCACCTTGGTTTGGTGGGATGTGGGAACGGTGTGTCGGCATAGTAAAGTCAAGACTCAGAGCGGTAGTAGGATGTGCTCTATTAAAGAAGAGTGAGTTGACGACAGTCCTCACAGAGATAGAGGCAGTCGTGAATGATCGCCCGCTCACATATGTGTACACCGACCTGCAGAACCACTACCATTAACGCCAGCTCACTTGCTATATGGGAAACCATTGACTGCGTTTCCATATGATTTCCAATCCATAGTAGAGTTAGAGGATCCCTCGTTGTACTCTGAAGCAGCGGTTTCTAAGAGATACCAGTATATATCGAGGGTAATAGAAGATTTTAGAAAACGGTGGATTAATGAATATCTGCTAGCATTGAGGAAAAGGAGTGTTACACCCTCTGGTAGACCGACGGCACCTACTGTTGGTGAAGTATTTTAATACTTTTATTTTAATACTAATTTTAATACTATTTAATACTAATAGGTAGTAGGGGTAGGCAGCCCCGCCCAGGGAAGTACTACCGCCAAGGTTTCGGGAGACTCAGGGAATAGCCTGAATTCCATTTTCTCTCCCAGGCCTTGGTAGCTGGATACATATCTTTCTGCCTCACACATCAGGGGTATCAGGAAAACCCTCTTTATATAACATACACATCCAACTTCACGACATTGCCCTACATCGCTATCCTCTATCCATAAAATACTACTCTTCCCACTACATACCATACATGTAACACCATACACTTACCTTAAATATGGCAGTACAATTGTTAAGAGCAAACCTGGTGGTCCCTCGGATATCCACCCCCGGCAGGGTTGGGTTATTGACACAGGGCCCTCCCGGTCGTCATCATGCGACTGTGTCAAGAGCATTGCAACGTCCCAAAGCTGCTTGTCAGTACAGCTATTTCTTTAGTAATATAAGGGGACTTCACTCTAACATCAATTCTGTACACCAATTTCTTCAAGCAGAATCCCCTACTCTCCTTTTGTTGACAGAGACTCAAGTAACATCCACATCTGACACATCTAGATTTAATTTTCCAGGTTATCAACTGCTCCAAAATTTCAGACCTAAAGGTGGTGTATGTTGCTTCGCAAAATCTGAAATTGCCCTGGAGGAGGTTACTAGTTTCAATTGTCCCTATTTTGATTATTCTATATACAAATTAATTTCTGCTGGTAAATTTAAATACATATGTTGCATCTACCGTTCCCCAAATACTCCTCCAGAGCAAAGTCTTTTTGATTCTCTGTCCTCACAACTCAGTGTCCTCAACTTAAATGCTTCTTCTGAAATCACTGTGTTGGGTGATTTTAATGTCCATAATGTTGAATGGCTCACTCATTCAGCCAGGACTGATGATGCTGGTCTTGAATGTGAGCTATTTGCAGACTCATTTAATCTCATTCAACTAGTCAACCAACCCACCCGTGTACCAGATAATCCTAATCATAATTCCCACCTACTGGACTTATTTTTAACAACCAATTCAGAAAATTATGATGTTACAGTGAGGTCCCCACTTGGATCTTCTGATCACTGTCTGATACAAGCCACCTGTCTATCACCTACCACACCTTCCCACTCTGAACCTGTTTTGGTGACTAAATGGCATTACGATAGGGCAGACTGGGAGGGTCTTCAAGGTTTCTTTATTGATATTCCCTGGACCTCTTTCTTTTCTAATGATGCACACTCCACCTTGAGCCACATACAAGATTTTGTAAAAATTGGAATGGAAACTTTTATTCCTCATCAAAAGTACAGTAAAAGATCTAATTCACCTAAATGGTTTGACCATAATTGTGCTAGAGTAACTGAACAAAAAGCAATAGCCTACAATGCATACACAAGATCAAAAACACATGAAGCCTTTAATTACTTTAGAAACATCAGAAATCATGCCAAAACTGTATTAAACCTAACTAAATCAAACTTTCTCCATAAGCAGGCAAATAAACTTCTAAATAATCCAAATGATAACAAAATATTTTGGTCTACTCTTAACTCATTCAAATCCAACTTCACTACTGCTTCATCCATTCCACCATTAAAATCTCCGACTGGCAATCTTGTAAGTGACCCACGAGGTAAAGCTAACCTTCTTGCAGATATTTTCTCCACCAACTCAACCTTAGATGACATAAATCAAGATGTCCCTGTACTTAATTTTAATTCACCTGAAATTCCCTCACTTAAGATCCACACCAGACATGTCAAAACTATTTTGCAGAATCTCTCAGTAGATAAGGCTCCTGGTCCAGATGAAATTCCTCCAATAGTACTTAAGAATTGCTCCTTGGTGCTCGCTCCTGTATTGGCAAAATTTTTCCGTCTGTGTACTCATACCTCATGCTTCCCAGTACCCTGGAAAGAAGCAAACATCCATCCAGTTCCTAAAAAAGGTGCCTCTTCAGATCCATCAAACTACAGACCAATAGCTATAACTTCCACTCTTGGCAAAGTTTTTGAAATTATATTAAATAATCACATAATTAAGCATCTGGAGAATAATAAATTAATCAGTGATAGGCAATATGGTTTTAGACGA
Organism: Paralithodes platypus; assembly: GCA_032716605.1. Taxonomy (NCBI): domain Eukaryota; kingdom Metazoa; phylum Arthropoda; class Malacostraca; order Decapoda; family Lithodidae; genus Paralithodes; species Paralithodes platypus. Next base: position 38,967,307 of record CM064568.1, on the reverse strand, counting down.
TGTCGATCAACTGCAGACATTCTTTGCCTTCTTACGCATCAAATCAACCAAGCTACAGACCAACATGGTGAAACACATACAATAGCACTGGATATATCAAAAGCATTTGATAGAGTCTGGCATCAATCCTTATTGTCGAAGATGTCACACTACGGCCTTGCATCATTAGTTCCACTAATTTCTTCTTATCTTCATAACAGAAAAATACGTGTAATGGTAGATGGCCTTTATTCTCAATTTCACTCAATAAATGCTGGTGTTCCCCAGGGATCAGTTTTGGCCCCAACTCTGTTCCTCATTCATATCAATGATCTCATATCTACCACTCATAATCCAATACATTCCTACGCAGATGACTCAACACTCCACAGTTCCTTCACATTTACCAATTCTTTCACCCAACCCGATCTTATAAATTCAAAAATAAACACTGCAATTTCTCTGAACCAGGACCTTTCTAGAATTAATGAATGGGGACAAGAGAATCTAGTTTCCTTTAATGCACAGAAAACCAAGTACATTCAATTTTCTAACCGACAGAATCTCACTGACTCCCATATATTTTTTAATGATGTAAATATTCCCACTTCCCCTAGTATTGACATTCTCGGTGTAACATTAACTACTAACTTGAGCTGGACACATTATGTTAGAAGCATTGCTAAGAATGCCTCTAAAAAACTGGGACTCCTGTACAGAGTTCGAGAATTCTTCACTGACGAGCAGTTGGCCGTAATATATAAAAGTCATGTGCGCTCTCAGATGGATTACTGTTCACCTCTGTGGGGTGGAAGTGGAGTGGTTGCATTGAGGCAGTTGGACAAAATTCAAAATAAAGCTATTAGATTAATCAATAACCCTGCAATCACACAGGACCTTCCTACATTAGCCATACGAAGAAACGTTGCATCCCTTGCATTATTCTACAGATATTTTCACAGCAATTGTTCCGAGGAACTTGCTTCAATTGTGCCGCCTCTCCACATCTTTCCCCGTAGAACTAGGGCAGCTGAGAGCGCCCATGAATTTACACTTTCTCCTCCACAATGCAGAACTTCTGCTTATCAGAATTCATTTATCCCCAGAGCTACTACTCTTTGGAATTCACTTCCCTCGAATTGCTTTCCACAAACTTACAATCAACAAATGTTTAAATCCAGTTGTTACAAACATTTTATGAATGGAGGATGCCTTTAGGCACATGGACCTTTTTGTTTTATCTGTGTTTTTCCTTCCTCCATTCATTGTCTCTTAAAAAAAAAAAAAAAAAAAAAAAAATTAAAGAAGATAGTCCTCGTTTATACTGGAAATTGGGCCGCGTGTTGGAGGTATACAAGGGGGAAGACTCTGTAGAGCGGGTGGCACCAATTTAGACAGCCACTGGAACTACTGTTCGTCCTATCGCACGTTTGTACGCTTTGGAGCTCGATTCCGCATTGCAATCTGATGCTCCACTTGTTATTGCTGGGTCCGAGGATTCTCAAAGTAACGACCCACCTCTTACTGATGGTGATCAATCTCGGACCGGGACGCGTCCCAGACGCGCTGCTGCTGGCGCCGTCGACATGTGGCGTCAGAAGATAGCCTCTGGGCAACTTTAAGTTTAAGGTAGGGTTCAGGTATTTTTTTGTGGGGGGAGTGTATCGTATAAATGCGATAGGCTAAGACTCTTTTGTGATCCCGTATGTCTCTGTGACGTCACGGTCGTTCCCGCTGCACGGCGTAGGACTAGTAGATCGTATATTATAAGATTGTAAGTAAGTTAATATTGTAAAGGCCTAATATGCTATTAAGCAATATTGACATGGTCTTATGTAGTATATATGAATTTATCATATATATTAATATAATTTATCGTATAGAGCAACCTAGATGCGGTACGATAATTTGGGCTCCTGGCGTTTGCCAAGGCAGCAAGGTGTGCCTCTGAGGAAGACAGCTCAGAACCTCCACTAACACCGACCAGTTAACATCTAATTTCCGCCCTCTGTTGATCCAGCTTTTGTGCCTCTAATCACAATGCACTGACAGCAATAAATACAGCTACACCATCACGACACCATGACTGACTGACAGATAAGCATAGTATTCATGTCCATTCCCATATAATCATTTATTCTTTCTTTCACTTGACTTGAGCCTCAGGGCCGAAGTCTTGTTTCCCCATTGTCCGCCATATTGGGTAAAACGTTCTCCTTTGCCTCATTGCCACGTGGAACTATTGGCGAGTTAATTCCTGGAATAATATTAACCCTTATAATCTTACCCTATATTATTTTTATTAATCTCACCACCACACCCCCAATGAAATTAATTAAAGTATCACTTATTATGTGAGACCTTTGGATATAAATTAGCTTGTTTCAGATCCAATTCAATTTAGATATGGAGTAATTCGATTTAGATTGATTTTATTTGGATTATAGCTTATAGATATTTAACTTCCATTGATAGTTTACCACAGGGTGCAAAGGTTCCACCCTAGGTAAAGACTAGTCCAGATTCCCGGCCGCCTGGGGCCGCTCGAGGGCCAACTGCCCCTTTGAAACACTCTCCGTGGACATCATGGGCCCCTTAGATGCCCACAACAACTTTCGCTCAGTACTAACATTTGTTGAATTTTTTTTCCGCTTCATAATAGCTGCCCCCGTCCGAAACCACGACGCTCTCACAATGGCTAAAGCACTCCTATGCCACGTAATCAGTGCTTTGGGAGTTCTCTAAGCGATCCTCAGCGACAGGGGACCAGAAAATGTGAGCCGTACATGGGCGGCCATGGCAGAATTAAAGCGGGTGGCTGAAAAACAAATAGGAAGAACACGAATGAACAATGGCAAACAAATGAGGAAGAGATGATGGAATGAGGACATTATAACTGCTAAGAAAGAAAGGAAAGTATGCAATAGAAGGTGTAGAAGACTGAAAAAACAATAAGAACAACAGTGAGAATGAAAGGATGGAATACGAGGAAGCATGGAAGGAATACAAGAAGAAGCAAAAGGTTTTAAAAGGACTAGTCTGGAAATCAAGGGCAAGGGCTGAGAAAGAAATTGTGGATAAACTGAGAACCAGAGGTGAGGAGGGTGGTGGAGAGTGGTATATCTTTCTAAGGGGAGAACAAGCAAGTGCAAGGGTGAATGTGTAAGAGATAATTGTGAATGTTAGGATTGTAAGAGAAAGCGAATGCTACAGAAGAGTTTTGGGAAAGCATAGTGTACATACTGCACTACCTTTTTACAAAATTTATATAGGACACACTCACGACCTGCCTCGGAGTTCCCGGGGGGGGGCAGAAATACTCCCATCGGCCAGACCCTTGGAAAATGTCTCGCCAAAATGCTCAGGACCCCTACCTTCTACTCTTACTATTTATTTTTGCAACATTTGTGGCCTTTCCTCTAACTTCCACTCTGTGGAACACCACCTCTCCTCTGCCAACCCTGATCTTCTTTCTCTCACTGAACCACAGTTGTCTGGGACTACTGACAGCAAACCCTTTTATGTAACCTCCTACTATCTCTATTCTCAGCTTCAAACCAAAGGTGGATGTTGCGTCTATGTATAGAACAATCTTGCTTTCTGTCGTGTTCCCAACTTTGATTCTTCTGAATTTTCAACTCTCTGGTTAAAGCTTTCTTGTCACTCTCAAACTAAATATTTCTGCACTTTTTATCTCTCCCCTAGTTCTATGACTATCCAAAATTCTTTGACTATCTAACTTCTAAAGTGGAACACATAGTGACATTCTATCCATCTCTCATTTCGCAGAAATCTCCATCCTAGGAGATTTCAACGTTCACCACCGCCAATGGCTCTCCTCTCTTTCCACTGACCAACCTGGTGAACATGCCTACATCTTTTCTATCCTAAATGACCTAGAGCAGTTAGTCCAGCAACCCACCCGTATCACGGATCACTTCGGAGATCAGCCCAATATTTTTTACTTATTTCTAACCTCTAACCCTTCTGCTTATACTGTAAATCTTTTCTCTCCTTTGGGTTCCTCCGACCATAAACTTATCTGTCACCTGTCCTATCTCTCCAGTACAGCGGGCGGGACGTTTCAAATACCATAGCTTCGCCTTTTAAAAGTTTGAGTGAGAAGCTCAATATGTGACGTTTGATAGAGAGATAGATATCTGAGATTGCAAGCTGAGCCAGCAAGATGCTGAAGATGTGGCTTCGAGAAGTCAGAACTGCAACGGACCAGAGAGAGACAGGGCGCCATAGGTCTACGAAAGTACGACTACAACCGAATGCAACAATCACCTGTCTCATTGTTTCACTCGCCATCTGGAGCAAGATCTCCTGGCTTCATTGTGCTAAGTCAAGTGATTGAATCAACAAGATATTAGCCTATGTCTGGAGTTAGAGTTCGAATATAAGAAAAATGGTAGAAATATCGTTTCAATTGGTCTAATTCTGTTTTATTGTTAAGGGGTCAGGTCTCAATACTTATGGTTTATTTATAGTGAACAGACTATAGTAACAGTAAATGTGAGGTGAAGCCAATGATGAATGAATGTTGATTGAATAAAATATTGCTTGCCTTTGGGAAGTCATTTCTGATGATTTATATAGTGTATGTATTTATTATAGTGTTCTAATTTTGTCCTCACTCTTCTTTAATATATGAATTGATGATGTTCAATTGATGCAGCTTTTAATGCCATACACTCCCTTGATTGACAGGGTTAGGGTGTGCCCTTGTTCAGGGACTTAACTAGACATTTACAACGAATCGTCAGACCGAGCTGCCCAAACTCTTGCCGTCTATCAATGGCACAGCGTGGGATAGAACTGCAGACCCTTCGATCAGCAGTCAGATGCGCTACCGACCAATCCATGGCCCCGGCTAATACCCCCTTTATATGTGATTAATGAATTGACAATGAACTCATTTATTGACAGTTTTGTCACCAGACCAGTGCGCACCACCCAACCCCCTGCCGTCTACAACCTCATCACTGACCGAGGTGCGCCAGCTGAAGAGTGGGGTACAAGTGCCCCCAGAATCAAGACTGCATGAAGAAATAGCAGAGTACATGCGGAAGGTGGACCTACGGGAGCCGCCTGACTAATCAGGGACCCGGATTGTGTAAGGGCAAGAAAAGCTGTGCAGGGCCAAGGAAACCTCACCACCTCCACTACCATAAGCATCACCATATCCCCAGGATCACGCAGCAAAACCCTTAAGCATGATCCAGGCTGGGGCCATATAAATCCTGAGAAGCAGTCCCAACACATACAAGTTCATAAGCCCGTCACAGGATTAGGACTTGCTTCTCCCCCTCCAGCCTGCACCTTCAGCAGCACACTCTTTCACCTACTGTGGAAAGCATTAAAGACTTCAGGGATACTGTGAAAAAGACAAATGTAAGACTGGCAAGTGGGGCCATTAGAGACGATCACAAGTTTGCTGCCAACGACCTAGGAGGAATCTGACTTGCTGCAAGAATTGAAGGGCCTCTTTAATCCTCAGGACGATTATTTTGGGCAACTCTTACGGGAGTGGCAGGAGGAACTGCCTAGCACAATCCAGGAGTGGCAGAAGGACTCTCCTAAGGTGAACCAAGCGAAGGAGTTGGAGGAAAGAGCCGCCTGCAGAAGAAGCCGGGGAGGTGTGGTGTAGTGGTCTTGCCACTGGACTGGTAGTCCAATGGACACGGGTTCGAATCCCGATATGTCAATGGAAAGATATTATTGGGATGGAAATTGTGCTGTACTTAGTATCAGTGCATTACCACAAAGCCCACCGAAACGCCAAAAAATACCCTCATTGTTCCCTGATTAAATAGCACTGTATGAATATTCCCATACTCAAAATGTGCTGCAGGGGTACAATGCCTAGTGAGTAAATTACTCAATAGGTGGCGTTCTAAGAGTGAGGGTCCGAGTATAGGGGATGAGACTGTGAGGCGCAAAGGCGAAGCAGCTTCAGAGGTGGGGCTGCTTCGAGCTGCCAGTGGGTGCTTCATATATGTCTCACTCCCTAAACTGGAACAAGACCTCATGGGCTTCACCGTGTTGAGCTGTAGAATCTACAGGCTCTTAGCCTATGCCCGAGAGGGAGCTAGTAGTTGCAATAAAAAAAATACAAATAAAACACACACACACCTGCCCAGTCCGCCCAGAGAGAAGAAAGGAAGCCGTCAGCAAGCAGCCCACCTGCCTGGAGGTTACTTGGACTGTAAACTCGTTAATTCCCAAGCTGACCTCTGGTGCTAAGCCAGCCACTACTACCATGCACTAGTACTTTTACCCAGAGTTGCAAGGAGCTGTCACACTCTCCCAAATCTTGGCATGGAGTATTGTATTATCATAACTGTATTGTATTGTATTAGCTTTGTACGAACTCTGTATACAGTATGTATGTGTATCTCTTTTGTATAATAAACTATATTTAGTGTTCATTTATGTTTGCTTTGTCTTCCCAATTAGAGACCACACATTGTGTTCTAGCCTTAATAATATAGGCACTTAAGTATATATATTATATATATATAATATATATATAATATATATATATATATATTTATATAATACAAACCGATTTAAAGACTAATTATTGTGTTAAGTCCATAGGAGGTATAATTATATTCAAATGGGGTATACTGCACGCGATGGTGAGCGTGTGTATTATAATCCGTTGTGAAGGGAACAAATTTGGGGTACTTTTGGTTCTTGTGTAGCAATTAGAAGGGTGTGTGTGTGCAAAGAGAGAGAGAGCGATAGTACTGTAATCAGCGACATAAAGACAACGAGAGAAACGAACCTACAGTATATAGAAACATAGGCACAAACATAGAGAGTAACAGACAGACGAAGTAGCAGACACAGTAACAAACAGTCACAGATATACACACCCACAGTCATTCACTACCACACACAAACACAAGCCACTTACCTGTAGGCACCGAATATTTGTTAGTGTATAATTCCTTCTCTTACAGTAGCTTCATCACGTGAGAGACCATAACATAGAAGCAAGCAAACAGAGGTACAGTAAATACATAAACTGGGAAGGAAAACATAATTCAGAAACAGACAGATGCACAAACACAGACAGACACAACTATGCAGAAACAGACAGATACACAGACACATAATGGTACACAAACAGACAGATACAGACACATAATGGTACACAGAAACACAGATACACAGAAATAGACAGATACACAGAAACAGACAGATACACAGACACATAATGGTACACATAAACAGACAGATACACAGACACAATGGTACACAGAAACACACAGATACACATAAATAGACAGATACACAGAAACAGACAGATACACACACACATAATGGTACACAGAAACACACAGATACACAGAGATAGACAGATACACAGAAACAGACATATACACAGAAACAGACAGATACACAGAAACAGACAGATACACAGAAACAGACAGATATACAGAAACAGACATATACACAGAAACAGACAGATACACAGAAACAGACAGATACACAGACACATAATGGTACACATAAACAGACAGATACACAGACACATAATGGTACACAGAAACACAGATACACAGAAATAGACAGATACACAGAAACAGACAGATACACAGACACATAATGGTACACAGAAACACAGAAATAGACAGATACACAGAAACAGACATATACACAGAAACAGACAGATACACAGAAACAGACAGATACAGAGAAACAGACAGATACACAGAAACAAACAGATACACAGAAACAGACAGATACACAGAAACAGACAGATACACAGAAACAGACAGATACACAGAAACAAACAGAAACACAGAAACAGACAGATACACAGAAACAGACAGATACACAGAAACAGACAGATACACAGAAACAAACAGAAACACACAGATACACAGAAACAGACAGATACACAGAAACAAACAGAAACACAGAAACAGACAGATACACAGACAGATATACAACACTCATTCAAATACAACCACAGTCACATAAACCACAAAATCCCAGTAACCTGTAGGCACCGAATGATAGAACTCACACTGGCGGCTCTTGGGTTCCAGGCATGTGGTAAGTGGTTTAACCCTTCATTAGCGGGGCCCGACTTAAATCCGTATCGAAAAATTTGGACTATGTGGCGGGGCCCGACTTAAGTCTGTGTGCAATTTTGGCGCAATATTGGCTCTGAGAGAGAGACAAGCGATGGGAGGAGCATAGGGCGGCTCATGACTGTTCGGCACGGACCTCGTGCGACAAATGACACTTACACAACACACATCCACCCTCTCTCCCTCACCACACACGTAATTATGTAACTAAATGACCGTATTTTACCGTTTTTGCCCTTCGGTTGCACGATCGTTGCAAGACAACCAGTGATCGTAGAAGGATGGTTCAGGTGTCATTGGAAAGCTCAATTAACGCCCTTTGAGGGATACATACTTGTATTACGCTCTGGCTCTTGTGTATGCATGAAAAGAGCATGGAAACAACTCCATATACGGTAAAAAAAAAACGCTGTGCGGTACATAGAAAGTTACCGCCTAGCCGCTCTTAGGGTGTTAAGGGGGGTCACCGACTTTTTTTTATCTTTCTCTCCTTTTCTCTCTTTCCCTGGCTTGTATCCATTCGGCCCCATTCAGCCACCTGTTTTAAGACGTTTATCCCCATCCAGGTGTCAATTTCTTCATGGCGAGAGATAGCGAACCAGCATTGTATGGAGAAACCCGGCTTCGCCGGAGACATTTATCTATTAAAAAATGTACAAATTTAGCTTGCTGTAAAAGATATATATATATATATATATATATATATATATATATATATATATATATATATATATATATATATGCTGGCTCGCTACCGCTTGCCAGGAAAATATTGACACCTGGATGGGGGTAAACATCTTAAAACAGTAGGCTGAATGGGGCCAAATGGATACAAGCCAAACAGAGAGGGAGAGAAAGAGAAAAAAAGCGAGGTGGACTCTCTTAAAATGAGACACACGTATTTGTTGACCTCATTGAATAGCTTCCATTTGCTCAACGACGTTATCCAAGATCAATAGGTAGAAATATTATGTATTTTAATTGACATAGATGGGAACTGGGAAGGTTTTTGGAGTGTCCTCAAGAGTCAAGGCCCATGTCAAGCTATCAATGAACTGAATCGGACAAATATAATGCGGACATGTGCTACGTGTGAGATCGCCCAATATTGCTGAGCCCCACAAACCCCTGGTAGATATGTGTATATTCCCTTCTCCTTCAGTGTTATGACAGTAGGAGATAGATAATCAAACAAACACACGAAGGTAAACAAAGACACAGGGGTGGAACAATGATTTATAAATAGACAGGCATAAATAAACAAATAAACAATAGAAACAGTAACAGGAAAAAATCACTAAATAAATAAATAAAAAAAAATAAAACAAAGACAAACATTCAGATACATCCCACTAACTTGAAGGCACATACATATTATCGAACCCCACAAACTATTGCCAATTGGTGTAGCCTACAGTTCATTCTCCTTCAGTAGCATCAGAATATGAGATTTAGCCAAACAAGCAAACAAATAGACATAGATAAACACAGCAGCAGGTAAGGAAACAAATATACAGCAATATACAGTCTAACAAAAACAGTAACAGGAACAAAGATACAGGCAGTGACACAAACAGATTTATCCCACTGACCTGAAGGGACCGAGTTGTTGCCAAGGCCAACAAGCTCCGGGTATATGTTGGTGTAGAGTCCCTTCTCCGCCAACAGCTTCAGCATACCTTCCGACGGTTCCAGGGCGTCAAAGTGTCTGTATATTATATATATATATATATATATATATATATATATAGTAATAATATAGTACATACAATCAAATAATAAATAAGTAGTACATAAACATACTGTACTGTAGGTTCACTGTAAACAAAATCATGGGTATGCAAATGTGTGTGAAATATGGTATGTAAGATCATTGGGTATATTGGGTATTCTTGTATTACAATAATTGGGTAGATTAATTTGGACGCTTTCATTTATTAGCCTCTTCATGCCTATAATATTGTAGAGAATAGATGCACATATAACAGTACTTAGTCTTAAAGATGGATAACTCGTCTGACTAATTAATGTTGGTTAGTCCTGAACGTCAGACTCTATATTGTCTAACCCTTTCAATATTCGAAGACGTGTTATTTCCTTGTATTTCGGCTATCATTAGACGATTGTATTCAGTTTTGGAAGTCTTTTAGGAATCAAAGGGGTAAAGTCTATCTCAATCAAACTTGTTTCTTGTAATACTCCTTCCAAAACTGATGAAATTCGTCTACTAATAGCCAGCATAAATTTAGAAAGGCGTCTCCATATAAACAATATAAATAAACATAGTGTGATCAGATTAACATAAGGGTTATGGATGTGAAGTTATATTTGTGATTATCTAAGGGGTTATAAGTTTAGATGTAATTATATAATTAAATATGGTATTTAAAGGGATTATAATTATATATATGATGAAATGTTAATATGGTTTTCAAGATACACATATAAAACCAATTGTAGAATGCTGAAGGAATTATGGATATATATAAAATTAGGTTATATGATGGTTACGGTACTCGGAGAAAAAAAGGCACAGGAATAAAAGGCACAGGAATAAAAGGCTCTGGAAAAATCACGAACTAGGAAAAAATGGCACATAAAACAAATGTTTAATTAAGGAGTAATAGATCAGTAAAATGTGTTTCGATGCAATATGCAATATTGTGCTTATATATATATATATATGGTAGTGTACTCACCATTATGCAATATTGTTCGAATCTGAATATATAGACATCTTCGCAAATAACGATTAAGGAGTTCAAAGCTTTGAAGTGTATATAAACTAATTTACATGCCTCTACACTCTAGGACTAAATCGAGGCCCGAAGATTACCAAGCTATGCCGAAGTGATATGAATCTTAGCAACATTTCAGGAACTGATATTTATAATGTGTAGGTTCCTTTTGTAATTAGGAGCTTTTATTGGGTTCGCAATTGGTTGGGCAGTGACCCAACTATATGGCGTGTTATTCAGTGGATCCAAGCTGACCATGCTGTTGTAGCCACTCAAATCCTCCAAGAATCTCGTGCTGAACCTCCACGAAAGCGCCAAAAAAAGGTGTACCGGTATAAGAATCTTCTAAGAAGAATGAAGAATCTCTGCCTAGATCACCAGGCTGGTCCGTAGCAGCGTTTTTGTAAGGAGCTGGATATATAATTTGATGGAAATCGTAAGGTAATTATAAACAACATAAGCAATACCACAAATACTTAACTCATTTTTAGCCTGAAAATATATCGTGTATTTTTACAAGGATAATTAACTTGCCTTATTAGACATTGTGATACATTTTCAAAATATGCCATTTTTTCCTACCCCGATGAATATGCCATTTTTTTCCGGTGCCTTTTTTTCCTACATTCGATGGTTACACCCAACTAGTGAGACGGATAAGTACTGAACCCTGTAGTCACGCCATGTTGTACCCTATAATCATCACGAAGGGTTAAGGGGATTTGGTTGTCTTTTCTGGTTCCCCTTCTTCCTCACGCTTAGCCCCATTAGTTTTCAGATTTTAAGACGTTCAGCCCATTAGTTTGACGATTTTAAGACCTTTTGCCCCATTTCTTTGTCAATATGTAGACTTCGTGTCATTTAGGTGGCGATTTTGTTTCCTGGCGAGCGATAGCGAGCCTGTAATTTAGGCGGAACTGGCCTTCGGCTGGGACAATTTTCTATCGAAAAATGTACAAATTTATCTTGAAGGCGTTTTTCAAGTTTGATGGAGGTCTAGGGAGGAGACTAAAAATATAATAAAAACAACAATCAATGATCAAATAGATACGGCCATCCCCCCTTAACCTAACAAGTGCGCATGGGGGTAATTGGAAACGTCCCCCTGTGCTGACGTATTTGAGGTGTTTCCGTCACTAAAATATTCATTGTGCCATTAATAGCATTAATACTTATTCATATGTGCCTATTATGGGTTGATTATAAAGGTATTAACCTGAAACAACAATAAAACGAGTGAAAACCGCGTTTGGATGGTCAAAATCGGAGATATAGTCCACGAGTTGTATAATGTATGGGTGAGGCAAGTTGCTTTCCCGCCAATTTCCCCCAAGGCCACCGAGACACAGTCGATCGATACTCTCTCTCTCTCTCTCTCTTGCATTCGCTTGCTACCAGTGATGACCACACCCTCCAACCGGATTTCTAATGTTAGCACGAAAATATACCTCAGAATAAGGGAATAACAGGGAAAATAGGTGATAACTGAAGGAGAGGAGGAAAGTGGGGAAGGAGGGGAGGTAGAGGACTGAGATTTTGCATGGCCCAGGGGCCAAAAAAAAAAAAAAAAAAAAATCTATGTCAAAAGTTGATTTTCTTTTTCACTCACTCTTAACCCTTAACCCTTAATTAGCGGCGAGCAACATAAGTCGAGTTAAATAAAGCTGGACTATGTGGCGGCGCTCGACATAACTCGAGTGGCAATTTCAGCACGTAATGTGGCTGAGAGAGAGAGACAAGTGGTGGCAGGAGACTAGCGAGCGTATGACTGCTCCAGACCACCGCGGCGAACCTACTGACACAAATCTCAGCTCCCTCCTCCCTCTCTCACTCGCTACATACTCAATTATGTACCGAAAGTACCGAATTACCTGCTTTTTGCACTCGCGTTGCACGGTTATTGCAAGAAAACTATCCATCATACAAGGATCGTTATGGTGTCATTCGAAAGCTCTGTTTATGCCCTTTCAGGGATAGATACTTGTTTTACGTTCTGGGTCTTATTTAGGCATGAAAATGATCACGTAAACAGCCCTATTTTGGCTAAAAACACCCCGCTGGGCGGTACACATAAATAAACCGCATAGGCCGCTCGTAAGGTGTTAATTAGCGGCGAGCAACATAAGTCGAGTTAAATAAAGCTGGACTATGTGGCGGCGCTCGACATAACTCGAGTGGCAATTTCAGCACGTAATGTGGCTGAGAGAGAGAGACAAGTGGTGGCAGGAGACTAGCGAGCGTATGACTGCTCCAGACCACCGCGGCGAACCTACTGACACAAATCTCAGCTCCCTCCTCCCTCTCTCACTCGCTACATACTCAATTATGTACTGAAAGTACCGAATTACCTGCTTTTTGCACTCGCGTTGCACGGTTATTGCAAGAAAACTATCCATCATACAAGGATCGTTATGGTGTCATTTGAAAGCTCTGTTTATGCCCTTTCAGGGATAGGTACTTGTTTTACGTTCTGGGTCTTATTTAGGCATGAAAATGATCACGTAAACAGCCCTATTTTGGCTAAAAACACCCCGCTGTGCGGTACACATAAATAAACCGCATAGGCCGCTCGTAAGGTGTTAAGAGTCTCCCGGCAGTTCCCGGGTTAACAACTGCCAGGGGTGGCGGAGGTGTAATATTATAGAGCGTTAACCTCTCCAGGATTATCATGAGTGTTGCCACTTTATTCTGGCTATTATTGAACGCTAATATTCAGCTTAGTAAGGTATATTGAAAGTCCGAGGATTAATTGAGATAGTTTTTACCCCTTTCAACCCTTTGAATCCCGGAGATCCTTCCAAAACTGCATCCAATCGTTAAATGAACACAGAATAAATAAGAAACTTGCCCTCGTATCTTGAAGTAATTGTGCCTTGCAGGCGGTGAAGGTATAATAATCTATACCGTTAATACTTAATAGCCTTCTACAGGGTGGGCCGTAAGTCGCGATCGAATCAGGTCACGTTTAGCCACGATAAGCTAATATTTGCAAACCAAAACTTAACACGAGTTCCTTCTCCTTTATTGGAATATAATAGAAGTTATATTTTATGTTCAATAAATATTGTGTTCATATGTTTCCACTTCTTAATTACTTTTTTCGGTTACATAAAGTAGATCTGATCGTGAATTTCGATCCACCCTGTACAATGTAGGCTCCAGGGTGCACAGTGCCTTTCGTTCAGAAAGTGCTATCTGGCAATAATTAAGGCTCTACTATATTCATTTATTACACCGGGGAGAACTGTAGTTGAGGAAAAAATACCGAAAACACGATATATAAGTATTGTTACAATACTTATTGCAAATTGCAAATCTACGGACTTTGGGTGAATGTTCGGGATCATACATAGCGATGTATGCATTTTGATTTGAGATAGGCTTACTTTCCCTTGTTTAGTATATGTTCTAACAATTATATAGCCGAAATCAGATCAACCAATCCCAATATTTGTAAGACACACCTCCTTCCTACACCAGTATTGCCAGATAATTCCGCGAGCCCCAGAGCGAGGGTGGGTCAGTTGGAACTTTGACCAACTGTACATGCTGTATAAGTATGAACAGAAGTGAATAGCAACATATCGTGTCAAAGGGTATGGGTAGCTTGCTCATAACTATATGCATAGAGCTTCATTCAGCCAATCAGGGTCGACCCACTAGGGTGTGGGGGAGGCATCACCCACTTAGAACACAAGGTTAAGTTAGGTTAGGTTGGTTATGTTAGATTATAACATGTAACTCCTCCTTAATTTAACCAAACCAACCTAACCTAACCTAGTGTTGTAAGTTGTAACACCCCTGCTGGTCTAACTATTGTTGAAGAGGATAAGGAAAGAGCTACGCAATGTGGGGATGGTTATTAGGATCGATTATGACAGAGTCACGCGAAGCTGGTTGGCTGGCTATGTGTGATGCTGACTGAAGCTACTTGTAGGTTTGAGCAAGCTACACGTACAGAGCTTTGGGACTTATATGTTGCTATAGAACTGTATATCCTGTATCAGTACTACCCCAATGTTTATTATGGATATATTTGAGTGAAAAGAAAGTCTAATGCGAATGAATGGCTTGGATATGGCGGAGGTTGGCCGATATCTCTGTTACTATTGGGTCTGTATGTGGTAGTTACGTATTACAGTCACGTCACCTACACTATAATAATTGCGTGTTCAAATTTGTACAGATAACTAACAAAAACTGACACACATTATACAAGCATTAATACCTCCAGGATACGATGAGACTTTTCTTCATTTAATTCTGGTTATCATTAGATTTTATTTAGTTTTGGAAGGACCTCTAGGAATCAGAGGGGTTGAAAACTACCTCAATTAACTCTCAAACTCCTACAAGCTCTTACTAGGCTGAATAAATCGTTTAATGATAACTAAACGAAATGGAAGAAACGCGTCATCGCATCCCCCAGGGGGATAGCCTGAATATATTTGAGAAATATTTACTAAATTGGCATTGATTACAGAACATAAATATATTGTATCATGAAAGTGTGCAAGATGCCATAAATAAACATTAGAAATGTCACGCCAGACGATTAGTAGCCTACACACAGACTATTTGGACGATACATACCGTGCACAAATATCGGTTTCCGGATAACAACCAGTAGACCAATTTAACAAGTCCATTTTAACCAATCGACAATTTTAACCAGTAGACCATTTCAACCAGTAGTCCATTTTAACCAATCGACCATTTTAACCAGTAGACCATTTCAACCAGTAGACCATTTTAACCAATCTACCATTTCAACCAGTAGACCATTTCAACCAGTAGACCATTTCAACCAGTAGACCATTTCAACCAGTAGATCATTTCAACCAGTAGACCATTTCAACCAGTAGACCATTTCAACCAGTAGAC
This sequence comes from Paralithodes platypus, assembly GCA_032716605.1. NCBI lineage: Eukaryota > Metazoa > Arthropoda > Malacostraca > Decapoda > Lithodidae > Paralithodes > Paralithodes platypus. The sequence continues at coordinate 38,951,592 of CM064568.1, read as the reverse complement.
CATTTCAACCAGTAGACCATTTCAACCAGTAGATCATTTCAACCAGTAAACCATTTCAACCAGTAGACCATTTCAACCAGTAGACCATTTCAACCAGTAGATCATTTCAACCAGTATACCATTTCAACCAGTAGATCATTTTAACCAGTAGACCATTTCAACCATAAAACCATTTCAACCAGTAGATAATTTCAACCAGCAGACCATTTCAACCAGTAGAAAATTTTAACCAGTAGATCATTTCAATCAGTAGACCATTTCAACCAGAAAACCATTTCAACCAGTAGACCATTTTAACCAGTACACCATTTAAACCAGTAAACCATGTCAGCCAGTAGATCATTTACCCCGGTCGACCATATACAATAGCAGACCTTTTCTCCCAGTAGACCATTTCAACCAGTACACCATTTCTACCAGAAGACCATTCTAACCAGTAGACCATTTCAACCAGTAGACCATTTCAACCAGTAGAACATTTTAATCAGTAGACATGTTCAATCAGTAGACCATATCAACCAGTAGATCACTTCAACCAGTAGACTATTTCAACCAATAGACCATTTCAACTAGTTCTAATTCTAAATACTAACCTAATAGTCGGGTCGATATACCACCTGACCCACAACAAATTGCAACAAAAGGTTTCTCAGTGGTTTTCATTCCTACTGGATATACTGATCAACAGAAAAAAAGTCTACCAAAATCTGACATACGGAAATGGGTTGAAACTGAGTCATTTTCAAGATGGGCACCACCAGGCTTTGAAATAACTAAAACAGCTATAACTTCTTCAATAATTGTGATAGAAACATAATTGTTGGTTCTGGTCCATGGTTTTAATGGATCAGCAATCCACTGGTGTCAATAAAATTCAGATCTGATCAGTATTTAACCTGAAATCCAAGATGGCGGCAAAAAATGAAGGGCGTAACATCAATACATTTTCCATCTGAACCAAAATCACTGAACACCTGATGCTACTGAAAAGGTTATTTGTGAACATTACATAATGACAGTTTAGGTTACAATTTCAGTCCTAATCACTGTCCTCTAGTTCCTCAGAGGCTTGATATAGTGGATTGTCACAACACGTCTCTTGGCATGATCCACATGCAGACGTACACGGAAGCCCATTCTTTCTGCAGCTGCAACGGGGTGTGACACAAGCTCTGGTGCAGTTGCAGTGTATCATCTTCAGAAGAGTGTCTGGTGCAGCATTCATGGCAGTCATGATAGGTACAAATCGATTGTCTTCAAGTCCCCAGCCCCAGTCCAGAGGATCGAGGTCACCCTCCATCCCCATCCAAACCATGACCTGGTAGTACACTCGGAGACAATGAAACTTGGTGGCAGATTCCGTTGGGGGAAGACGTTCAGGTGTAACGAAAGACTTAGCAGAAGTGACCTTCTTTGTGAATATCTTGTAACGCATGGCTACCAGGGAACTTCTGCTCTCCCCACCAAATATAACGGCCATCGCTTAGCTGCCAAGTTTCTTTATTTCAGCGGGGCTCACGCCTCTCGAAGTGAATGTATCTGCACACAACTGGAGGCCTTGATCATCTTCCACGAGTTTCTGCAAGACTGATTTTTTCCCGATGCCATACACACGAGATGTTGAATTACATCCTGTGAAGGCGTGCAGGAATAATAGTTGAGTGCACAACTTATTTCCAAGAAGATGCTTCATCCGATTGATGTTATTTACTTTCAGATTGCTTCTTGATTGGTTGTCTGATCTGAAATATAGTGGTTTTCCATCTGGTATACAGTAATGGAGCAAAAGCATCAACAAATCTGTGTCCTCTCCGATTAGTGTGGTGGAATGCAGAATTGTGCTGTTTACGCCTTTACGGCTGTCTTGGCAATGTCCACATCAGCGTCCCCTTCTGCCTGAATAACTGTGCAGCCCACTTTCTTCATCTGAATACCTATTAAGGTGATCAGCTGTTGCTTGTTACTGCCGACAGATAGGAATTAATCTCTCTTTCCGTCAAATTCAGTTTCTCCGGTGAAGGTCACAGTCGGATAGCTGTTGACTTGTCCCCGTCTCTGCTGAGTGTTATCCTTTATCGAAGGGCCTGCACCACAGCCATCAGAGACAACAGTTGCTGTCCCATAGTATTTTGTTGTGAAGTCCGCATATGCTCTGGTTATTTTGCCATATGTATCTCCCTTCTTCCACTTGAGCTTGTGCAGCAAGGATCCACCATCAAGCACATACCTTTCAGTCTTAAGGTGTGCTGAAGGTGTGGTGTCAGGTGCTCCTTCACATGCCAGTGCCTTGGTACAGTGGTCATTGACGGCTTCAGCGACTTGAGGTTTGTCGGCCTTCCTCAAGATCTTGTTGTCCTCAAAGAGAGATGGTGGGTATGGACTGAGCTCAAAACTCATCACGTCTTCAAGTGACAAATTACCTGTCTGGGATACCACCAGGAATCGCTGGAACAGCACACTGGAGTTGATGGTTCTGTGAGGAGCAACCTGGAGAGCAGTAGAAGTTCCCAGGGTCTTTGCTTTCTCTGTCCTCTTGATGGAGAAGGAAAACATAGGTTGTCCAATCATTCTCTTGATGATTTTGTTCCCAACAGCTTCATATTTATGCACGGTGATGTCTTCGCTTGCCACAATACCATTTATGATATTTCTTAATGTAGGATCAGAGGAGAAAGGTGAAAATGCATTCAGCTTTGTGCTTATCTTCGAGAGGTCGGATGCATCTCTTCCAATTCTGGCACCAGTTGCTTCTTTATGCTGTTTGCTTGTTGCGTATGTGAGATCATTGAAGTCCTGCATGGCGACGTTGACCTCAGATGTTATGGGGGCTGACATTGTCCAAAATGCTAGGTGTTCCTCTGTCATCTTACTGCCATGAATCAAGCTACCGGTGCTTTTTAGTGATCTCATGAGTGTTTGTTCGATGACTAGATCACAGCTGAGGCCTGCCCAAAACTGGTTTGTTCGCCGAATCACATGGAAGCCATTTTGAAACTTCTCATACACATCTGGGTGTTTGCTCTCCAGTTCACTCGTTTCTTGTAAGTAGAGATAAGAGGACTTCAGGTAGTTGTAGTGTCCAGCTGCTGCAAATATTGGCAATGCATCAGCATCTGCCTTGATCATTGCCCGAGCAGTATGGAGCATCTTTTGATAACCCAGCCACAGCTTACTCGTTTTGGATTGTGCAGCAAGTTCAGATTTCTTTTTTTCAAGTTTATCAGTGATCTTTACAATTGCAGCTGATTCTTCAAGACTTTCAAGAGAGATGTCAAGGACGAATACATTTTCTCAATGTCTTCTACTTGGATCATGAACTCAGGATTTTCCTCCAATACAGATGCCACAATAATTCGATGTAGACACTTGCTCACCAGTAGATGGCCACGGAATGCCCTCTGAATAGATTTTCCGGACATCATAATTATGAACTACAGCATTTTCACTGTACACCAGTTCCAGGATGTTTTTGAGTCCTGTTCCCGCCATCAACGTGCCTATTGCTCCAAGCAGATTCATGAACGTGTGAAATGTACCCAGCCTAAGCACGATCCCCTTCAAATGGCTATTCTCAGAGGTTTGATTATATAGAGACAATTTATTGATTTTACGCCATTCATTTTTTGCCGCCATCTTGGTTTGCAGGTTAAATACTGATCAGATCTAAATTTTATTGACACCAGTGGATTGCTGATCCATTAAAACCATGTACCAGAACCAACAATTATGTTTCTATCACAATTATTGAAGAAGTTATAGCTGTTTTAGTTATTTCAAAGCCCGGTGGCGCCCATCTTGAAAATGACTCAGTTTTAACCCATTTCCGGATGTCAGATTTTGGTAGACTTTTTTTCTGTTGATCAGTATATCCAGTAGGAATGAAAACCGCTGAGAAACCTTTTGTTGCAATTTGTTGTGGGTTGGGTGGTTGTTTGTCATAAATTGACCTGACTATAAGTTAAGAGTATTGGTTGAGGTGGCCCGGGCTGATAGATACAACTGGTTTTGTTGTGGGTCAGGGTGGTCCGTTGATATTCGCGCATCTCTTTACAAGTTCAGAGGTAGGCTACACACACTTTCACTATTATAATCCTGACCATCCCACAATTGAAATAGTATTTTATGAAGGATTTTACATGATCTTCTTTCAACTTGTTTTCTGATATGAGACGCACTTACAGGTGAATAATTTGTTATTCCTCATGCAATAATTAATTTAGCAAATATAATGATATGTTGCTCTTTGCTGCGACATACCAAATCAACTTACTATGTAAAATTAAGCCTGCCTTCTTATACAACTTACAAAGTAGAATTGATAAGAAAGCTATACTTTATTCCGTACATTTATACAACTTCGTACTTAGAATTTCTGAATAAGAAATTTTTGACCATTTATGATACCGGTAATTTATGATTTTGGAGACAAGAAGAAAGTGGATCTTAAACTTGAGTAAAAGTATTGGTTTGTGGTCGAATTGGTTTGTGATGGAACTGACTGGACGAACTGGTTTGTAATCGAAATGACTCGAAAGCTCAAATAGCTATCATAACCTAACTTAGCTGAACCATGTCATCATCGTCGCTACATAACATTTTTGCTAATATGCAGAGTCAAATTGACCTTGTTACTAGAATCTACTTATCATAACCTAACTTAACCTAACCTATCTTAATCCTTTACAAAGGAGGACAAACAACAACAGAGCTAATGGTCCTAACTATGCTACTTGTTTAAACAATGGTTGCCACAACAATCAACTGACGGGATTCAGCTCCAGAAAGACTGTGGTTCAGAAAATACAATTATAGTACTATTAACGATATTGATATGGACACATTACTCGGGCACAAACGCAATCAGTCGGGGAATCATGGCAAGGGCTCGAACGTCCCTTGATTTTGGCCCTGTCACTCTTTCAACTATGGGGGAGGCACTCCCTATAGGCAGTTCTGCCTTTTGCCTCCCTCACTCACATAGAAAAAAACAAAAAAAAAAACAAAAAAAAAATGTACCTATGCAATTTTTATATGCCTGGACTGCATGGCACTCTACAACACTTCTAAGCTAAGCAATTTATTCCATAAGTTGATCACACTGTCGAAAGATATGTGCTTCACTACATGTGAATGAAATTCCTTTCCGACAATTATGTAAACCTTACTACTTGTGTAATTTGAGTTATCTAGTGTGAAGTACTTGCTGGCGTCCATGTTGGCATGGCCTTTGATAAATTAAAACACTTGGATTATGTCCTCTTTTATTTTGTAGTTTGTCAAGGTAAATAGGTCTTAGATAGGATATATTTTATATGATCACTATCATGGCTTGTATTAAAATGGCAGCTGCTGCGTTATTTAGGTTTGAACTAGCCTTCCGTGGTATGAAAGATGGCCGAACAAAACGTACTGTAATGTATATGAGTGTGTTGGTATCACTGTGAAGGATATTTGCACAAAAATTATGTTGATGTGTTGTGGGCATGGTCGGGAGTTGCACAGTTTGCGAGAATAGGCACTGGCGCACGATTGTTTTGGTCCGACGCGCCTGTGGGGAGGGAGTGGAGGAATTACGTAATATCCCTTTTATCTCCCTTGTAAAACAATATTATTGCACCACAAGGCATACATGAAGAATTAGGACCCAAATTAAGGTGTAAGGGAAGAATAGAGCACTTGCATGTACAAGGTCAGGTATAAATGAGTCAGGAATGTGAGAGTGAAGGGAGGGACGGTGGAATTTCCGTCCCTCCCTCCTCTTGTTAGCAAGCTTTACGCTCATTGCAGGGCACTGCTCTCGCTCACACGCACACATATCTTCTATGTATAGTATACGGTATACATATGGGGATGAGGGATGGTCCGTAGAGCCCTGCCATCGCCTCCACGATAATAAAGGTGTGTTAGTGTGAGTGTGTGTCTGAGGTGTAAGTGTATCATGATGTTTGGTATCGAAAGTTGCCATGTAGGCCTATTCCTGAACCAATTTGTAGCTGTTTGGGCCTATGCCCACAGTTTTGGTAGGAGTTTGAAATTCTTATAACGGAAGGAAGGTCGCAACCCACCAAAAGAACATTTCGGAAGGAAACTCGCCGCCTCCAGGTTAATAGTTGCTTGTAGAGTTGTAGTAGTTATTGCCACCACCACTCACTACCTTATATATAGGTAATAGGTAATGAGAAATAAGAATATCAGGAACCAACCATTTGCTCTCTTGATACAGGGTGTCTCAAAATAGGTGCAACCCATTAACAAAAAAGATTAAATTTTCTAGAAGCTGGTATTATGACAATTAAAAAACTAAAAATTTTAAGTCTCTAGCTCAAAGGATACATCCATTAGAGCACATGTTCCAAATTACTACCGTTGCGCTGCAGACACACTTGAAGCCGACGAGCAAAGTTGTCAATCACCCTGACACACTCATCCTTCCTGATGGCACGAATCTGCACTCTGTGAAATTCACAGCCTGGGTGACCATCTCAAAACATGGCATAATCGGACCATTTTGGTGATTGACAGCTTTGCTCGTCGGCTTCAAATGTGTCTGCAGCTCAACGGTAGTCATTTGGAACATGTGCTTTAATGGATGTATCCTTTGAGCTAGAGACCTCAAATTTTGAGTTTTTTAATTGTTATAATATCAGCTTCTAGAAAATTTAATTTTTTGGGGAGTTTCTTGTCTGAATATAAAATTATTATGATGTTAATGGGTTGCATCTATTTTGAGACACCCTGTATAAGAATGATGAGCACAGGAACAAAGTTATAAGTATGTGTGTAGAGTTTATGTTCTAAGCATGTGTGTTAGGAACAATAAAACTCTCTGGGAGATGTAATGTCTATCTTTCTGTTACTCCCTTGCCTGTCATCCGTGTGAGAGCTTGTCGACAAGTCTGTGTCTATGTATGATTATGGGTGTGTTGCTAGGTGTTCTAGGGCGTTTCTGTAACCAGTTAAAAACCGCTCATATCTGTAGGAGCTTTCCATAGTAAATTCCACCCCACGAGACTCTTTGTCTTTCAATGTGACACTTAAGCCTTGTAAATTAAAAATAATGTGCTAGGGTGTTGTCAACCTGACAGAGATTTTGGTCAGCCAGTGATGAACGCAAACCAACCTCTGCACTGAGAGATAATAATTATATAGTTGCTTACTACCATTCATATCTACCTATCTATCTATTGCCTGACGCCGTGATCTCCGACGGGGTGACCAAGAACGAACCGCCCCCATGCACCTCTGTCCCCAGTCAGTAGACGCCCCTCCTCCCAACCAGCACCGCCTTCATGCATATACTTCCTCACTCCATCCTTTCACCTATCTTTCGGTTTACCTCTCCCTCTGTCCTTCCACCTCGCTCTCGTACACCCTCTTAGTCATTCTCTCGCTTCCCATGCGTTCCATCTCGAGGTGTTCCTTTTCACACTTTCCAGCACATCTACCTCCACACCACACCTCCTTCTTACTTCCTCATTCGTCTGTCTATCCTTCCATGTAACTCTGCACGCACTTCTCAAGTAACTAATTTCCACCCCTCTCACTCTTGGTCTGATTCTTTCCACCAACGTCCATGCTTCGCTTCCGTAAGTCAGTTTCGGGATTACCACACTGGCATGTAAGGACTTCTTCACTTCCATACTGACCACCCTATTTCTTGTTACTGCTTTCAGCATTCCTACAACCCTCTTCCCCTGTTGCACCCTCTCCCGCACTTCTTCATCCATAGTTCCACATATTTACTCAACACACTGCCCAAATACTTACATGAGCTGACAATCTCCATGGCCTAACCGTTCAACTTTACCTCACACTCTGTGGCTTCACCCCTTTCGAAGACCATAACCTTGCTTTCCCCTCATTTACCTTCAGATTCCGTTTTTCGCACACTGTTCCAAACATATTTACCAGACCCTGCAATTCCCATTCATTATCGCTCATCAGAACTGTATCATCAGCAAACAGCAGTACAGGTAGCTTCCACTCATTTCCCTCCCTTATCAGCGATACACCAACATCCACTGCTCTTCCTTGTATTTCTTTCATGACTCCATCCATATACAGTATACAGTAAACAACCACGGGGACATCACACACCACTGTTTCAACCCAACATTAAGATCAAAGAACTCTCGCTCTGCTCATTCTCCACATGTACTGCCGCCTTTGCACCCTCATACATGCTCTTCACTGCTTTCAGCAACTTGCCATCTACTCTGTATATTCTAAGTACTTTCCACATACCTTCTATATCCAGTCTGTCATAGGCCTTCTCCAAGTCCATAAAGGCAACATACACCTTTTGTTGTTTCTCCAGATATTTCTCCACAACATATTTCAGGGTATAAATCTGATCTACACATCCTCTTCCCTTCCTGAAACCGCCCTGCTTGTCACCTATCCATTTCTCCGTTCTCGCTCTCACTCTCTCAATCACTACCCTACTGTACACCTTCCCTACTACGCTTAGAAGACATATTCCTCGGTGGTTACCACACACTCCTCTTTCCCCTTTACCCTTATATAGGGAGACTATTATTCCTGTCTTCCAGTCATCAGGTGCACTCCCTATCTCCCATGCTAGTTTGCACATTTTCCATACCCATTCGATCACTATCTCACCACCATACCTCAGCATTTCCCCACATACTCCATCTATTCCTGGTGCTTTCCCCAACTTCACTCTTTTCATGGCTTCACACACTTCTGACCTCCTGATCCCCACCTCCTCCTCCAGTACTTCTCTTCTTCTTCCTCCCATACCCCATCGAACTATGTTTGCTGGCACTTCATTCCTTACATATAGCAATTCGTTGAAGTACTCCCTCCATCTTTCGACTCTCTCTTGCTTCTTGGCTAGCACTCGCCCATTCTTATCTTTCACACCCTTACCATTTCCCTTGCTACCTTCCCTAACTTTCTTGACTTCTTTCCAAAACAGTTTCTTACACTCCCTCCATTTTACACTCAGATTCCTTCCAAATTTCTCATCTACTCTTCTCTTACTTTCCTTCACTACTCTCTTCACCACTCTCCTTTTCTCCACGTACCTCGCTCATTTCTGTCTCTCGAAATCTTCATTCCATCAACTACCCAACCACTCTCTGTACGCTTTCTTCTTGTCTTCCACAGCTATTTTTACCTCTTTTGTCCACCATGCTGTACCCTTCACTCCCCTCCCTCTTCTCCTTACTCCACACACCTCCTCACATGCTGCACAGATCTCTTCCTTAAACACTTTGCTCATCTCCTCCACTTCCTCCATACCTTCCAGGTTAAACCTACCTAGTCGTCTTTCTACTGCTCTCCTGTACTCTTCCCTGATTTCCTCCTCCTATAGCCTCTCCACCCTCCTCGCCATTCCACCTTCCTCTCGCCTCCCTCCAGCTCTCCTTACCCACTTTTTTTTTAATCCTAATTTTAGCTAATACTACATAATGGTCAGACAGACCCCTCCAATACCCCTATACACCCTACCATCCAGCACAGATTTCTTCATTCGTTCATCCACACATATATATATAATCAATCAGTGCCTTTCGTTCCACCACTGTCTTATCCTTATCCTTCTTTTTCCACACCACTTTCCATGTGTATACCTGTGTATCATTCTGTGTCGGAAGAAGGTGTTGGCTATCCACAGCCTCCTCCCCACACATACGTCCACAAGTGCACTACCATTCCCATTCACCTCTGATGGTACCCCCCACCCTCCCACCACTCCATCAACTTTCTTATCACCCACCTTCCTATTCATATCCCCAATCAAAAATATTCTTTTGTTCTTGCCAAACTTATCCAGGCACGTCTCCACATTCACCCAGAACTCCTCTTTCTCTCTTACAGGTTAATCCTCTGTCGGAGCTGTGACGCTTCTGCATAGTAGCCACGTGCGGGCGTGCGCGCGCGTCGGCTGCCCAGCCGTTTAGAAACCGGCTGGCGGCAGCCGGCCGGCAGGCTTTTCCTTAGTATATATCCTACGACAATGTAACTAATGTCTGGGATATTCTTATGTTGTTTCACAGCTTGTAGCTTCCCTTATTCTTAACCAACGCATTTTAGTATATTTTATTCTCGATAGTTGATTGTTTCATTATAATATACAAGATGTAATTCTAGTGAGAGTGGGAGGAGACGAGCGGGAGAGAGAGACCGGCTGGGGGACGTTGCTTCGCGCGGAGAGTCTAGCTTGGGACGAGCCTGAAGCGTTTCCATATGCATCCGATTGCAACGTTAGGCTTAGTTTCGACTCACGCACGGGGTAGACGATTTTGACCCGGCAACTGTGTTGAGTGTTGCCAAGCCTGGGATATATTTTTTATGCCTAGGGTGGGGTCCCGACAGATTCAAGACTCAGAGCTCACCTCACTGTCGTACCCTTCGGACCCCCTTGATATCTATCCCTCTCAACCCCACTTAGAAACTTTCTCTCTTACTTTGTATACCTTCATTCCACTACTTCACCAATCTATTTAATTATCCCATCACCTTGATAGACCTTATATCTATTATTGTATTAATGACGAGCTCTCAGATAATTAGATAGGATTTTGGGCCTTATGCAGAGACGTAATTGTTAATGAGACCTAGGAAGTTTTTGTTGTTGTCTCATATTTGGTGGTTTCATGCTTGCTAGTGTGTTCTTGTGTCAGGTTAGCAGGGGCTAGACCGGAGGGGAGGCTTTTTGCGATCCTTTAAGTAAAGTCTGCTGGTGCGAGTCCTGTGGACCCGCACGACTTTACTAGGATACCAGTGGGAGTCTGGGGGCATTTTCTTGTCTGTGTCCCTGTGTGTCTAGTGTTGTGTTGTGTGAGGGCCCTTGCCTAGTCCACTCAGCACTGCACTAGCACGTCTTGCATTTGTTTTAGGGTCGCCAGGAGAGAGTCAGATACTTGCGATCTGAGTCTCTCAAGAGAGCACCCTTTCAATTAGAGTAATTTGGCGCACAGACTTGGGAACGTCCCTAGGCTAGAGCAGGTGGCTCAGCCCGGGTATCCGAAGCCTATATCCTTCCAGCTAGACCTCTGCCACCTGGCAGATTAACAGCTAGGGGGTTATTATTTCTGTATGCTTGTTATTGTGCCACAGTTTACCGTTTTTGTGAGCATTGTGAGTCAGGGTGTGGCTTAGAGACTCTGTCCGAGCAGGCTTGCCTGACTAAGAGTGAGAAGCACACCTGTATGTGCTTATGTTGCGAGTTGCTGCCTTTATTTAATTATACCTATGCCATTATACACTGTAGGTCCTATCACTAGTATTTATTCCTGCTTATGAGTTGAGAGTTCTCTAAATCCGTAACGTACTTTCTTTGCTAAGCATCAGATCCTACAGTAGCCGCATGCAGTTTAGAACCCCGCATCTTGTCTACCTGTACGATGTTTTGAGGACTGTTTGCTTTCACCTCTTTCACGCAGGGGTGATTAGTTGTATTAATTAACGTAACGTTAAATGTACTTTCTTCTAGTTTGTTATTAAATTGTTTCTGCAATTTAATTCCGTTATCTATCTTTTCCTTGAAGCTTTAAGTCAACTTAATTGTGTGATCTTTTATATAGCCTGCTTGACTATCAGCAGTCTATAGTGCGTGCACCCTGTAACCGAGTCATAGGATACCTTGTTGTCCAGGCAGGACTCTTGACGGTTTAGGGTGGTTTGTTGCCTGAGTTTATAGATAAGGGTTGGATCTAGCGTTTTCCGTTGTTGCTTGTTGCCGCATACCTAGTCCAATAGAAAGAGCCCAGTGTTTATATATCCCAGGACGTAACAAATGGCGACCTTGCATAGGATTTACTGAACAGAGGAATATAGTGGTCATTTGTTTTGAGATTCCTTATGATTAGAGGAATACAGTGGACATAGTTTTTTTTTTGGAGCAACCAATATAATACATTAAAGACTTTAAATAACATTAGTATATACATACTTGCATAGGAGATAAGGCACATTCTATAACCGTGATAATTACTGCAGTACACAAACATGTCTAATATATCAGAACACAGTGATGGGTCAGGCCACAATACAGGCTCGGAGGGAGAAAGACCTATGGAGTGGCTAGTCGATAGCGAGGAGGGTGCTAGAAGATTTTTAGAGGTGCCCCTTACCGCTGCCAGGGTGTTGAAGCTGAATAAGTATGGCTTAAAGTGTGTGGCAGGTCTTCAGGGTCACCAGGGTTTAAGTGGCATGAGGAAAGATCAGCTGAGGACTTTGATATTGGGTTTAGAATGGAGAGACCTGGGTAGAGAGGTGACTGGGGGCCCCGGTCCCCAGCCCCCCCTCCACTCTACCCCCGTATCAAACGTCAGGGTTCCTGAATTTAGTACATACCCCCAAGTTGATGGTCAATGGCAGCGTGGAATTCAATCACAGGGACCCTCCCCATTAAATGCATCTTCCCCTCCTCAAGGGTTGACTCCAGATTTGTTGTTTCGGCTTGAGATGGCCAAGGTTGAGGCTGCCGAGAGACAGGCTAGTGTGCAGGCTGAGGTTGCTAGAGCTCAGGTTGAGGCTACCGAAAGACAGGCTAGAGCTCAGGTTGAGGCTGCAGAGAGACAGGCTAGTGTGCAGGCTGAGGCTGCAGAGAGAACAGCTATACGAGAGGTTGAACTGCAGGCAGAGTCTACTAGGTATCGGGCTGACAAGGAGCTGGAGAGATCTCGAGTGGAGGTAACAGGGCGAAATATTGGGGGAGGTAACAGACATCGGGACCAATCATTGTCGCACCTGCTTAAACTAGTTCCTGTGTTCGATGAATTATGTGTGACTGAGTTTTTTATACGATTTGAGTAGAAGTGTCAGGAACACCAGTGGCCTCAGGAAAAGTGGGCAGCATTAGTTTCATCAAGACTCCTAGGAAAGGGGCTAAAAGCGTATGATGCACTACCTTTAGAGTCCTGTGTAGTTTATGATGAGCTAAAGAAGGCTGTGCTACGGGCCTATGAGTTACAAGCAGAAACTTACCGCTTGAAGTTTCGGGATGTTACTAAGGGCAAGGATAGTACCTTCCTAGAACACGCCCGGGACTTGTCTGATGCACTACGACATTGGCTGCATTCTGAGAGGGCAGCTACTTTTGAGGAGTTGAGTGAGCTGGTTCTCTTGGAGCAGTTCTTTAAGTGCACAGGCGGGGACTTAACATTAAATATAAAGGAAAAAAATCCTAGAACTCTCCAGGAGGCAACAGAAATGGCTGACCGCCGACTGTCATTAATTCGAGGGTGCGAAGCAGCAGCTAGGAGTGAGTCGGGTGCAAAGGATCGTACCCCTTCCCCTCCCAAGAATTTTGATACACATAAATACACAAAACCATGTAGCACTGACAATAAAACTGAACATAAACCAAATACCGTCCCGTATAAGAAGTCTAATGGTACCTCCCACTCCCAAGGGAAACCAAAGAGTAAAGAGTGCTTTGCATGTCACAAGGAGGGTCACTTTGCAAATGCTTGTCCGAACAAGCCACCAACCAAGGTTGTGTCATTGGTCCGCAGCATAGGGGTGTCGCCTATATCTTCTGAGTTTGCCAAGGGTAGTTCGTCAGAGGTTGGGACACAGCCTGTGTTCAAGAGTCCGGAAGGCTCGAACCCTGTCCGCGACGTCTTTGGGGGTCATAGAGGGCATGGTTTTGTGAGGTGGGCTGGCGAAAGGCGAGGAGTTAAGCTATTGCGTGATACGGGGGCTTCTCAGACCTTGTTAAAGAACTTTACTGGTAGGCCGATTAACGCTGCTCGGGTGGTGGTAGTTCAGGGGATCAATGCTACGAAGTCCTACCCGCTGGTGCGGATGGAGCTGGAGGTGGGTGGTGTGGCGAAGGAGCTGGATGTAGGAATTGTAGAGAACTTGCCTGTTGGGGGCGTCGACCTCCTCCTCGGCAACGACTTTGCGGTGCCTGCTTCTAAGGTTTCACCCTTGGTCGTTGCCGAGAAGGCGGCCGACGTTAGTAGGGAGGAACAGGAGTGGGTTGAGAAGTGTAGCGTACAAACTATGGCGTGTGTTGTGACGCGTTCTCAGACATCCGGATCCTTGCAGCCACCACCTCAGTCTATCAAACCGCGGAGGAAAGGTCACAAGAAAACGGGAAGTGTTGGTCAATTGGAGAGTTTTTGAGCCGGCAGTGTTTCTTGGTGACTCATTATTGGCACCTATGTTAGAGTCTGGAGAGGCCCCGGGGCCTGTCACCGCTAGTGCAGGTGCAGGGCAGGAAGAGACTCTGCGACAGCATCGTTAGGCGCAGCGTGAGGAAAGGATGGCTCAGCGGGACATTGGAGGTGGAAATAAATTATTTAAGATGAACTTGGATAATCTCGCACCTGCTGATATATGTTCCTTGCAGCTGGAAGATCCTGAAGTCAGGGCGTGCGGTAATGGTGCTATCGAACTGGAGAGCGATGGGGATGCGCAGCCTGGTGATTTTTTCTTGTCCGAGGGGATCTTGTATCGGAGACATCAGGATCCCAAGAAAAAGTGGGATAGCGGGTCAGGATTAGTGGACCAGTTAGTAGTACCGAGGGTGTGCCGTGAGAGCTTATTGAGATTAGCTCATGATGTGCCTTTGGCAGGGCACCTGGGGGCACGTAAGACGGAGGCAGCTCTGAGCAAACTTTTCTGGTGGCCTGGGTTAAAGGCGAGTGTCGTGTCATGGGTGTCACAGTGTCACACTTGTCAAGTTGTTGGGAAACCCAATCAGGTCATCCCAAGAGCCCCGTTACAACCAATCCCTGTCATTGGGCCGCCCTTCAGCAAAGTAGTTATCGATATGGTTGGCCCATTGCCCCCCACTAGTGCCGGCAATAAATATTTACTAACTGTAATGGATGTAGCAACACGGTATCCAGATGCTTTCCCTATGCGCAACGGGATGGCTAAGACTGTTGTCAAAAACCTACTTGTCTATTTCTCTCGTTATGGCTACCCTCAGGAGATCCAGTCTGATCAGGGATCCAATTTTACTTCTGCTCTGTTTAAGCAGACCATGCAGCAACATGGGATAGTGTCTGTGGTGTCATCTGCCTACCATCCCGAGAGTCAGGGAGTTTTGGAAAGGTGGCACTCGACTCTCAAGAGTATGTTGCGGTGTTATTGCATGGAAAATGGGAAGGACTGGGATCTAGGTCTCCCATACGTTTTATTTGCTGCGAGAGAAGTACCTGGGGAGAGCTTGGGATTTAGCCCGAATGAGTTGGTTTTTGGACACAGGATCAGGGGGCCCCTCCACATAGTCAAGGAGATCTGGGAGGGAGTCACAAAGCCATGCTCGCTTCTAAAGTATGTTGTTGAAAGCCGTGAGAGAATGCTAAAGAGCTTGGAGGTAGCAGGTCGGAACCTTAAGAGTTCACAAGCTCAGATGAAGGACAGATACGACCAGTAGGTGAAGCTGAGGGAGTTTGAAGTAGATCAGGAGTGGACGTTGGTTGAGAGACTCAGACCAAGAGTGAGAGCAGTGGAAATGAATTACTTAAGGAGTGCGTGCGGAGTTACATGGAGGGATAGACAGACTAATGAGGAAGTAAGAAGGAGGTGTGGTTTGGAGGTAGATGTGCTGGAAAGTGTGAAAAGGAACAACTTGAGATGGTTCGGCCATATGGAACGTATGGAAAGCGAGAGAATGACTAAGAGGGTGTATGAGAGCGAGGTGGAGGGACAGAGGGGGAGAGGTAGACCGAATATGAGGTGGAAGGATGGAGTGAGGAAGTACATGAACGAAGGTGGTGCTGGTTGGGGGGAGGGGCGTCGACTAACTGGGGACAGAGGTGCATGGGGGCGGTTCGTTCGTGGCCACCCCTTCGGGGATCACGGCGTCAGGCAATTAGATAGATAGATAGGAGGTACTGATACTACTGCCTCTGGTGGGACACCCCTTGTCTGCCAAGTATTCTGGTCTGTATTGGGTTGTAAGGAAGGTTTCTGATCTCAACTATTTAGTAGCTACTCCTGATCGTAAGAAAAAGAACCAACTCTGCCATGTAAATCTGATGAAAGAGTATGTGAGGCGCCCCTCCGAGCCTCTCACTGTCCCGGTGTTGATCTGCAGCGATCGTGGTGGAGAAGGAGGAAGGGACAGTCAAGCTGCGGGGGAGGATAATTGGGATTGTCATTTTTCCACGGATCAGTGGGTGGGGAATTCTAGACAAGTGGCTCACGAGTTGATATTGCACCTGCCTGAGCAACAGCGTGTAGCTGTGCAGCACTTGTTTGATTCAAACCCAGCTGTTTTCGCGGAGCATCCTGGCCTCACTACTCAAGCGTTGCACGATGTCGATGTTGGGGACCACCCGCCCTTTAAATCAGTGCCATACCGTGTTCCCCCTATTAAATTACCAGCACTTAGGGAAGAGCTGGATTATATGCTGAAACGTGGGCTGATTTCTGAGGGTGCAGTAAGGTGGACTTCCCCAGTCACACTGCAGCCCAAACCAGATGGCAAGGTGCGGTTTTGTATAGATTTCCGCAGGTTGAATGGTTTAACCCCCACCTCTCCCTCGCGTGGACGACAGTGTGGATAAGATAGGAAAAGCCAAGTTCCTCACTATGATAGACCTTGTTAAGGGTTATTGGCAAGTGCCCTTGTCTGAGCGAGCGCGAGAGGTGTGTGGGTTTGTGGTGGACGGTGCCATATATCGTTGCCATGTTATGCCATACGGGCTGAAAAATGCCCCTGCAACGTTTCAGAAATTAATGAACGACATTGTAGCCGACATTCCCAACTGTACGGTGTACCTAGATGATGTCATAATATACGACGAGGATTTTAACAGTCACTGTGCTCACATCGGACAGCTTTTTAATAAACTGAATGAAGCAGGTTTGGTGGTAAACCTGGGTAAGTGCGATTTTGTCAAAGCCACAGTTTTGTACCTGGGGTTTGAGGTGGGGATGGGTCAGGTGTGCCCTCCACAGACAAAGATCAAAGCCATCGATCAGTTTCCCCAGCCTACGACTAAGAAACAAATCATGCGGTTTCTAGGCATGATAGGCTATTATCGTCGCTTCATCAAAGGCTATTCGACTGTACTTGCACCTTTAACTGACTTATTATCTAAGGACAAGAAGTTCCGGTGGTCTCCTGAGTGTGCAGAGGCGTTTTCCTTGGTGAAACACCTGTTATGTACCCACCCCATACTCAGGGCCCCGGACTTCAGCAGACCTTTTCAGCTGGCGACTGATGCCAGTGGCGTAGGGACTGGGGCTGTCTTGTTACAGACAGATGATGAAGGTATCGAACATCCAGTGAGTTTTTACAGTAAAAAAATTCAATAGTGCACAAAGGAATTACTCTGTAATTGAAAAAGAACTCCTGGCGATAGTGCTGGCGCTCAGGCACTTCGATGTATATGTTCCTGCTTTCGGACCAGTCGTAGTGGTTTATACCGATCATCACCCTCTGAAATTCTTGAATCAGTTTCATAACCGGAATATGAGGCTGACCAGGTGGTCACTCATGCTTCAGGAGTATAATCTGGACATACGCCATATTGCCGGTTCTGATAACGTGATAGCGGATTGTCTATCAAGGGTGGATGATGTTGGTTAGACTGCCACAGGATTGAGGGTTGAGTGTAGAGGAAAATAGGCTGTCACTGTAGTTCAGCCGAAAAAAACAAATTAAAACAGAAAAAACCTTATAAAAACTCTTTATTTTTATAATGGGTAGAATTTTGTATAAGATGTTGTAGCAGTATCTAAGTTGAATGTTTTCGCTTATTGTCGCTAAGTTAGTTGAACTTGCTCGGTGGAGCGCAACAGTCTTTATTTTTTTTTATATATAGTGCCTTGTGTCGCAACAGTGTGTGGTACTATGAGAAGCTTTCTGTTAGATATGAAGAACTTAGTCAAGGGTCTTATATCTTGGGGGAGGTGTGACGCTTCTACATAGTAGCCACGTGCGGGCGTGCGCGCGCGTCGGCTGCCCAGCCGTTTAGAAAGCAGCTGGGCGGCAGCCGGCCGGCAGGCTTTTCCTTAGTATATATCCTACGACAACGTAACTAATGTCTGGGATATTCTTATGTTGTTTCACAGCTTGTAGCTGCCCTTATTCTTAACCAACGCATCTTAGTATATTTTATTCTCGATAGTTGATTGTTTCATTATAATATATAAGATGTTAGTCTAGTGAGAGTGGGAGAAGACGAGCGGGAGAGAGAGACCAGGGACGTTGCTTCGCGCGGAGAGTCTAGCTTGGGACGAGCCTGAAGCGTTGCCATATGCATCCGATTGCAACGTTAGGCTTAGTTTCGACTCACGCACGGGATAGACGATTTTGACCCGGCAACTGTGTTGAGTGTTGCCAAGCCTGGGATGTATTTTGTATGCCTAGGGTGGGGTCCAGACAGATTCAAGACTCAGAGCTCACCTCACTGTCGTACCCTTCGGACCCCCTTGATATCTATCCCTCTCAACCCCACTTAGAAACTTTCTCTCTTACTTTGTATACCTTCTTTCCACTACTTCACCAATCTATTTAATTATCCCATCCCCTTGATAGACCTTATATCTATTATTGTATTAACGACGAGCTCTCAGATAATTAGATAGGATTTTGGGCCTTATGCAGAGACGTAATTGTTAATGAGACCTAGGAAGTTTTTTTTTTGTCTCATATTTGGTGGTTTCATGCTTGCTAGTGTGTTCTTGTGTCAGGTTAGCAGGGGCTAGACCGGAGGGGAGGCTTTTTGCGATCCTTTAAGTAAAGTCTGCTGGTGCGAGTCCTGTGGACCCGCACGACTTTACTAGGATACCCGTGGGAGTCTGGGGCATTTTCTTGTCTGTGTCCCTGTGTGTCTAGTGTTGTGTTTTGTGAGGGCCCTTGCCTAGTCCACTCAGCACTGCGCTAGCACGTCTTGCTTTTGTTTTAGGGTCGCCAGGAGAGAGTCAGATACTTGCGATCGGAGTCTCTCAAGAGAGCACCCTTTCAATTAGAGTAATTTGGCGCACAGACTTGGGAACGTCCCTAGGCTAGAGCAGGTGGCTCAGCCCGGGTATCCGAAGCCTATATCCTTCCAGCTAGACCTCTGCCACCTGGCAGATTAACAGCTAGGGGGTTATTATTTCTGTATGCTTGTTATTGTGCCACAGTTTACCGTTTTTGTGAGCATTGTGAGTCAGGGTGTGGCTTAGAGACTCTGTCCGAGCAGGCTTGCCTGACTAAGAGTGAGAAGCACACCTGTATGTGGTTATGTTGCGAGTTGCTGCCTTTATTTAATTATACCTATGCCATTATACACTGTAGGTCCTATCACTAGTATTTATTCCTGCTTATGAGTTGAGAGTTCTCTAAATCCGTAACGTACTTTCTTTGCTAAGCATCAGATCCTACAGTAGCCGCATGCAGTTTAGAAACCCCCATCTTGTCTACCGGTATGATGTTTTGAGGACTGTTTGCTTTCACCTTCTTTCACGCAGGGGTGATTAGTTGTATTAATTAACGAAACGTTAAATGTACTTTCTTCTAGTTTGTTATTAAATTGTTTCAGCAATTTAATTCCGTTATCTATCTTTTCCTTGAAGCTTTAAGTCAACTTAATTGTGTGATCTTTTATATAGCCTGCTTGACTATCAGCAGTCTATAGTGCGTGCACCCTGTAACCGAATCATAGGATACCTTGTTGTCCAGGCAGGACTCTTGACGGTTTAGGGTGGTTTGTTGCCTGGGTTTATAGATAAGGGTTGGATCTAGCGTTTTCCGTTGTTGCTTGTTGCCGCATACCTAGTCCAATAGAAAGAGCCCAGTGTTTATATATCCCAGGACGTAACAGAGCATACACACACACAACCACCCACGTTTGTATTCCTACTTCCATTCTCACCCACACAATCCTTGAACCCACAGACCCATTGTCTCTTTACACGCTCCTTCCATTTGCTACTTACAAACAAAAACGCACCTTCTCTTGCTACTCCCTCACTCACTCCAGCACACACACCCATTCCACACTCCCACTCTCTCACATCTGTACCCCTCCATTTGGTCTCAGTCATTCCACATACATCCAGCCTGGCATTCACTAACACTTCCAGGACATCTCTCTCCATTCATATGGCATTAGTAATTCTATTGTAATGTACTATTTAAACTAATAATAGAGACTACTCTATTATTAGTTTAAATAGTACAGTATATTACTATATACTGTACATTTATAAGTGTAACTTGTACCATAGGTTTAACTCTTTAAGTCATTCCTCATATGATTTATTTCTTAGTCGGGGAATAATTTTAGTTACTCTCTGTTGTACTCTCTCTAGTTTTTCAATGTCCTTTTTATAGTATGGTGACCAAAACTGGACATAATATTCCAAATGTGGATGAACCAATGAGATATTTAAAATGTGTAGAACGTTTTCGGACTTATATTCAAAAGATCTCCCCATGAAACCAATAATTATATTTTTACTTTTAACAACTTTGGCGCATTATTGGGCAGGTGTTTAATCGCATGTTATAGTTACTCCAAGATCAGTTTCTTTATTTATGCTCATGAGTTGAATTCCAGTAATCAAATAGTTTGCTCTTTCATTTTTCTACCCATGTGAAGCACTTTGCATTTTTTTAAATTGAAATTTTTCTGCCATGAGCCCAGTTTGAAAACTTGTCTAGATCATTCTGAATCTCTTGTATATGCGATGGAGAATTGACTTTGCAATTTTTGTGTGGTCTTCGAATTTGGAGATTCTGCATGATAGACTATCATCAATCTTGTTAATGTATAATTGAGAAATTGAATTGGACCACGAATTGAGCCTTGTAATAACCCGATTGTAACACTTATCCAATTTGTGAGGATTTGCCATTTATTACTACTCATTGTTTTCATTCAGTTAGCCAATCATGAATCCAATGAAGAACAGACCGGCAAATACCGTAGGCTTCAAGTTTGATTCTCAGTCTGCTGTGAGGCGCACTATCGATTTAAAATAAAAAATCAAGGTATAGACAATGGCAAGTGCTTTATTTTTATGGGTTATGGGTTCGCCCCATTTAGGCCTTGGCAAATTGAAATCACCAGTGCGATGATGACTTTTTTACATTCAGGGTATCGACAGACTATTTTATTCAGCCGAGGAACGACTTACGGGATTCAGCGGGTCAGTTGAGAAAGTTTCACCTCCCAAGGAATTCTAAAAGTCCTACCTAATTTGTGTTAAATCTTGTAATGTTAGCCACAGAAAAATATATATGATATCTTACAGGAGAGGTTAACCCGTCCAATACCAGCGATGGCAGAGAGCCGTCAGTAGATAAATCACTCCCCAGTCCCAGCGGCGGCTGCCAGCCGTCAGTAATATACAATCCTTGTAACTGTCAGTATCAGGCAGTACCTGGTACCATGACGTTTGAGCACTGCTCTACGACCTTGATAACACTTCTCAGCTTATATCCAAGTCCCCACAGACTGGGAGAGGCAATATTACTCCATCTTTTGAGGTGGGAGGTTGTTATATCTTGCCTCTGAAGCCATTTTGGCCACATTACTTGGGATTGGGGGGTACATTTATGCTAGTACCCTATGGTACAATAAGGTTTAACTGATCAATTTTAGCCTCCCCTTAATATTATATGGTGTGAAGTTTTGATATTTTGTTTAATTATTATTGAAAGTTTTGATTACATCAGCTATTTTCAAGCAATGCATTTTTAGATTGCCCCATAGAGAAAGAAAAATACCTCTCCAGACCCCCTTCAAACTATAAAAAAACAAAACAAAACATCCCTCAGACCAAATATGTACATGATTCTGTACAAAATGTCATAACTCCAGACTCGTTATCACTCGCCCAGAAAACAAATTGACACCTGAATGGAGTTCATGAAGCGTTTTTAATTGCCAAACTAATGAGAGGAAACATCTTAAAATCTCCAAACTAATGGAGTGAAACAGAGTCGGTCCAAAAAGACTCGCCTAGTACCAGATAGGGGTTAAAGGAGAGCTAAATTGGCCCTCTAATGGGGGTGTCACACATGAGCTTTTATCGAACATTTTCGATGGTCAACAGTTTTCCGGCTTTATTTTTGGGATCTTTTTCTTTTTTAACAGAAAGTACACTGTCAAAACTAGAAAGGTATAATAAAGGTACTGGATATACAATCATTGGCTATATTGTCTATGAGAAACTTTCTATTCCTATATTGAGCTTGGCATCTTATTGCAGACATTTCGTCAAGGGCTTCGCATCAATTGCTAAACCCATCCATGAGCTCACTCACAAGGACGAAAAATGTGTGTGGACACCTGCTCGGCTAGACGCTTTCCACATTTTAAAAACCGCCCTCACGTCTGGGGCCATTTTCGCCTTCCCAGATTACGAGAAACCCTTTCGCTTATATACGGACGTCTCCTTGCTAGGAATAGGTGCTGTTCTGATACAAGTAACAGATAACAAAGAAAATATTGTGGCCTGCGCGAGACGTACCCTTACGCAAGTAGAATCCAATTACGCCGCCACAAAACGGGAATGCTTTGGGTTGGTGTGGTCGTTGCAACACTTTCGGTCATACTGCTCCTCCGGCACCTAGTTCATCCACCCAGCCCCCCCTCAGACACTAACCCCACGATCACACACATCAAAACTCGCTTGCGAAAACTCCAATTGTGTCAGGATCTGGCGAGCGACGCAAATAATGCTACAAACCCATTCAAATTTGGCAAAAATTTTGTTGTGGCAAACCTTCCAATCGTAAACAAATTACAACCTAAATTCAATGGCCCAATCAAAATCATTCAAATAGCAATCTGTTACCAAGTCATGATTGACTATCACGGAGTAACGTAGGATATACCGAAACAGACATGTCCAAAGAGTACAAAACAGGTCAGAAAAAAACAATCCGACACATCCAACCCCATCTCCCAAAGCCCTCCCTCCCACCTCTACAAACATCACCTGGGCCCGGAATCAGCCAAATTCATGTTAGGAGGACAGAGTCATAGGTTGAAGGTATTTCTTACTCATTCATCCATCACCCCCCCCTCAAGGACCTACCGTCGATCACAAATTTATTGTGATAGACTCTCACGACCCAGGCAATGATGGTTACTTGGGTCTAGACCTGTTACAAATCCTCGGGGGCAGATAGATTGCCAAAACCACCGCCTCCGTTTTGAGAATAAAACCACGTCCCCCTATCTAATTACGCATGCTACTAACACAGCTACTATATCCATACCCCCTCACCACTAAACCTGGGCCCCCATACACCGACCCACGCAAGCCCCCCTCATGTTTTCACCCGCCTTCCAAATTACGCCCCACTGTTAACTTCCCCCGCCTTGTTGCCTCCATCCATATACTGCTTGAAAGTCGGAAATGTCTCTGACCTCCCCATCAGTTTGCCCAAAGGCCTCTTGATAGGCTAACTCGAAACGTTCGACGCCATCCAGCCTAAACTCACACTCCCAATGACCTTCCAGCATTACCACAAATACCCCCCCCCCCCCCCCCCCACACACACACACTTGACCAAGCACCAAAAACAAGTCTAGCGAGCCCTCTTCTTAAATTTTCAAGACATTTTTTCCCAGGACCCTGACGATATAGGTCGAACCACTGTCCTAATCCACCCGATCAACACCGAAGGACCCTCGATCCGACAACACTCTCGGCGAAAAAAAAAACATTCAATGCCGAGAGGAGGACAAACAAGTCCGAGACATGCTCGACTCTGAGTTGATAAGCCCCTCCAACTGTCCATGGTCCTCCACCGTTGTCCTTGTCAAAAAGAAAGATGGCTCCCTAAAATTTTGCGTGCACTATCGCCAATTAAATGACGTCACCGTCAAAGACGCTACCCCCCTCCCGCGAATTGAAGACTCCCTCGACTCCCTCCACGGGTCGAGTATATTCTCCACGCTAGATTTACAAGCAGGATATTGGCAAGTCCCCGTGCAACCCGACCATAGACAGAAAACGGCGTTTTCCACTAGCAGTGGCAGTCATATTAAATTTAATGTCTTACGTTTTTGGCTATGCAACGGCCCCGCCACCTTTTCTTGGTTAATGGACTCCGTCCTCAAAGGCCTCACCTGGGAGACGTGTCTAGCTTATCTCGATGACATAATCGTTTTTGCCAGTTTCTGGGTCGAACACTTACAGCGCTTAGAACAAGTATTTTCCCGCATCTGCCAGGCCGGACTTAAACTCAAACCATCAACATTTTCCTTAGCCCAAAAGTCAGTACCCTATCTCGGCCACATAATTTCCAAAAAAAATTAAACTCATAAGACTTGTACACCCATCGTTATCTCACTTCTACACACCTTTCCCTCGAGTTATTAGAACCCCGTAACATACGGTGGCGATTACTCAGGTTGAAGTGATTTCATTTAAGTCTCGCCCAGCAAAACATGAGAGTATATCTCACAAATACACGTGAGATACAAAGTGTATTAATACTCTTAGCCGGACTCAAACCACGACAGTCAGGTGTAGTGGATTAAAGCATGGGCACTCGTTCTGACTCAGTGGCTCGAGTCCGGCTGAGAGTATAACAAAATTTAGTAGCTCATGAGTATTTGTGAGATATACAGTACTCGATATTAATGACTCTCATGTTTGGCTGGGCGAGAATTGAATGAAATCACTTCAACCCGAGTTGAGTTGAGTGGGGGTACTTGTAAAAATCCATATACTGTATGGTATCCTGGAATATGGATCCTACGACTTGTGTATGAATTGAAATACATTTTCCAAGTTGGATTTCACTTCTCCTTAATATAAATAGGAAAAGGTTAAGTGTCCTCTATCACGCCGTGATTTGGTGGACACTCGTCCTGACTCTCAGTGGTTCAAGTCCGGCTGAGAGTTAACCAGTCTAATGTTAACCAGTAAACATGTAATAATGACCACATCGTACGGAAGGGGTTCAATGAATAAACTGTATGTACACCCTCATGACTTACTTGAAGCCCTTCTTGCTGAGCTCCTGCCCAACCAATCCCGTTCCTGCAGCCACATCCAGGATTCGAACCGTAGCCCTCTGATTTGCTGGCACCAGTCTCACCACCTCGTCCGCGGTGATGAAGGGGGCCCTGTACGCAACAGTATTCAAACTCTAGGGGAAAAATTACCTCATTAGTATACCATGACACATAATTATGTAGGGTCAAAGGCTATGTGACGAATGTTTAAGCTCCTTTGAATTTAACGGTATAAAGCTATATAAAGTCATCTATTTTAACCAGAATTAGATAAAAACTAAACGCAAATAGTTAAATATACATTACAAACACCAATGTATCCTTCAACAGCCAAAGTTTTTCTCCAAACACACTATATAAATAGTCATTTACCTCATAAATAGTAATTTACCTTTGCTTCATTTGTATGCCGGGAAGCTAATACTTCACTGCTCTGATTAAATGTTTTGGCTTGACAGTAGTTAAGAATTTGGCTATACGGCTAAAAGTTTTATTGAACAACAATTTTTTTTACCAAAATACTAAATGT
Organism: Paralithodes platypus; assembly: GCA_032716605.1. Lineage (NCBI taxonomy): Eukaryota > Metazoa > Arthropoda > Malacostraca > Decapoda > Lithodidae > Paralithodes > Paralithodes platypus. The sequence continues at coordinate 38,926,152 of CM064568.1, read as the reverse complement.
TTGGCAGCCAAAAGTTCAGCGGAGCATCCAAAAGTTTGGCGGAGTAGCCAACATTTCGGCAGGAGGGCCAAATATTAGATTGCATGGCTAATAGTTTGGCTAGGCAACCGAGAGTTATGCCAGTTGGTCATATTTTCGAAAAGGTAGATACACGTTTGACCAGAGAGCAAAAGTTAAGTCAGTTAACAAAAATGTCTACTGGGCAGCCATAAGTTCAGCCAGAAGGCTAAAAGTACAGCTGGACAACACTAGGGTAACCCAAAATTCAGTTGGTATCCAAATTTTAGCAGAGTGGCTAAAAGTTCTGAGTGACATTAAAACATTCGGCCAGTGAGGCTAAAATTTGAGCTGGGTAGCCAAAAGTTTGGTGGAGCATCTGGGCATCCATAAATTCTGCTGGTCAGAACAATTTGGTTGGGCAGCAAATATCCTGGCTGGGTAGTCAAACATTTAAGTGGGCAGCCAAAAGTTCTGTTGGGTGACCAGAGGTCTGCATGCATAAAACAAAAATAGTTCCTTGGGCTAATGTTTATTCGAGCAGACAAGACTTCATATTGGTGGTCAAAGTTTGTCTCAGTGGCGAAAAAGTAAGCGTAAGAGTTCAGCAGGGCTTCCAAACATTCATTGGCACAACTAAAATATCAACAAGATGACCAAACATTTAGACAGGCAGCCAAAAGTTAGGTTGGGCAGCGAAAAAAGTTTGTCCAGGCGGAAAAAAGTATGCCTGGCAGCCATAAGGTCAGCAGGACTACCAAAAGTTCAGTTTAGCAGCCTTGCAGCCAAATATTTGGTCACCCACATATTCCACAGGATGCCAAAATTTTCATCTGAATGACCAATAGTCCAGGGCGGGGGCTAAAAGTTTGGCAGGGCAGACAAAGTTTGTATAGGTGTCCATAATTACCATTGCAGGGACAGAAGTTCGGCGGGGTTTCTGGGTGACCAAAATGTTCAGCAGGCAGCATAAGTTTGGGTAAGAAGCCAAACATTATATTTGGCAGCAAAAGCTTCAGCTGCACAGCCAAATGTTTAACCAGGTGGCCATTTGTTTAGCTAGGAGGTCAAAAGATCTAATGCGTGTAACGTTTTTGAACGAGAAGGTAAGAGTTTGGTTGGATAACCAAAGGTTCAAAAGGGTAGCCAAGAGTTTGGCAAGGCGGCCAAATGTTCAGTGGGGTGGACAGGCAGCTAAGCGCTTTGCTAAGCAGCCTAATTCAACGGGCAGCAAACATTATGGCCATGTGGCCAAATGCTTAGGCAGGGGGCCAACATTTCAGCAGGGTGGTCAAAAGTTTGGCCAGGGAGCCAAGAGCTTGGGGGTGACCAAATGTTTGGCAGGCTGGCCGAGAATTTGATCATTATAACGGGAGGAGGAAGGAAACCATGCCTCTTGAACTTAAAATTTGATATGGACTATGCTTACAATACCCCTAATGCACATGTAAAATGTTGTTGTGAAAAGCATCCCGGATATACAGTTACAGTGTGTGTAACTTGGCAGAAAATGGCTTCTTACTTGGGAAGGGAGGGACATAATCCCTTGAAAATGATAGGGACTGAGTTTACCATTGTTGTTGTCACAGCCCCAAGATTAACTTTTATAGGAATCCCGCGGAATCCAGGTAGTCCGCCATCTCCCTCGGGTAGGTCCAAAGAGCTCAGTGTGAAGTGACGTTGAAGTTTACCATAGGCATTATTAACATATAAAATACTGTTATGATGAGCATCACAGCTTTTGAGATTCTGTGTTTAGAAGCGGCTGAAGCGCGGTAGCGAAGGTGGAGGGGACGGTGGTGGCGGGTCACCTATAAATCCATAAAGGATAAAAGCAAGATGGCAACCAACATGTATAGTCTTCCCCCCCCCCCCCATGTACATGGCCGACAACAGCAACTTTCCCTAAACCAGGTGGTATATATAATATGGCAAATGGCATTGCATGAAACAAAAAATATGGTGTTAGGCAAGAAATAGAAGGCCTTCGACTACCTAATCCCTGTCAACAATATAACTAGCAAAAATAAGCATTGGACACCATGAAAACCTCCAAAAAATACCAGATTACCTTCAGTTTGCCGTCAAATCCAATATATCTTCCCTTCCGGGGAATACACTAATCTTGCTTCAGTCTAGTTGCTGTAATCTGCGCAAAATAGTGTCACACAGAAGTTGTGGGAAACAGCACTCGTCTAAATCCACCTTAACCCGATAGATACGATAGACCTGTTTCTGACAGGTTCACACTGGTGCAAGATGCATCTCTAGTTTAGACAACATATATTATATTTGCCATATAAAGTAATATTACTGCAGCATATGTACATATTTTACTTGTATAATGAACATGTGAACATTGAGGAACCAAAAAATAGGTGTAAGGAGCAAATATCCAGCGAAAAATTAAATAATGCTGATGGGAGGGTAGCGAGTGCATAGAAGGCAGAGCGACACAGGTCCGCTATGTCTCGAGGCTTTCGCCACACTGGCTCTGTCTGGTCACTCTCTGTCACATGTATGAGGCAGGGGGGAGGTAGGGGAAGTCTAGAGTAGGGTGATTTAATGTATTTGAGGTGAAAGGGAGTCAGTATAGAGAGTGGGGGAGGGAAAAAGTAATATATAGGAGGAGGGGGGATATTGAGGGAGAAATGGGGGAAGGGAGGAGAGGGGGTGAGACACATGTAAGGAGAAGAGAGAAAGTGGTGGTAAGGAGATATGCAACCTAATCACATCTCCATTTCCCGGTATTAGTTATTATTTTTTTTATTTTTTTGCGCGACATCTTCCGGAAGAAACGTCGCATTTACCCAGTAAAACATTCCAGAAAGATCCTTGCAGTCCTTGGGTTAGGGATCCTCTTTAACTTTACCTGGTGGGGGCGGGTCTTTTGGGATCTTTAATGTTTTATTCCATTAGTTTGGATGTTAAGGCGTTCAGCTCATTAGTTGTTGATTTGGTTTATGGGCGAACAAAAGTGAGCTTGCAATTAAGGAAAAAAAAGGCAACCAGTTGCAAAGTTTTCCTACCGAAGGATGTACAATTCCAAGCACAAGAAACAGAGACGCCGCAAAAACCTGTCTGTTAGAGACGGAGAATTGACGGTGGTTGTCATTTTTGGCTGAAGAGTTATGATGGGGTAGAAAGGGAGTGGAAGTAGGCAATGGTAGGAGGGCCCATGGTTTGCATGAGTGGGGAGGGTTAGAAGTGGTTAACGAGGGAAGGAAGAGCGGGACTGGAGTTCTCGCAAGAGAGACTCCTGTCTTGAACTTTTGTTTCAGGACTTATGCTGACCCAGCCTTAAATAAACCTAATAGGGTTGAGGCTTATAAAGTTCCCTATTATTAAAATTAAAATAAAAGCGAAGGAAGGAAGTGGAGAGTGACTGAGGGGCAGTCAGAGGTAAGGTGGGAGCAGGGCAGAGGGGTATTCGAATCCATTGATTAAAATGACAAATAACAGATAAATTACCGTAATGATGGTTTGTGACAATAGTGAATTATATAAAGTATGATTTATGTTCTTGGTAATATCTGGCATATTTGCCGTGATCTATAAATAGGATAAATTACACCCGGGGGAGGGGGATATAGCAAAAGTGTGTATTTTAATGATGACAACATTTTTCGGCGGTGGATGGGACTCGTTAGGCTTGGTCGCACGGCAAACCCATCTAGGGAAGAACCTTATACAAATCTCCGGCGAGGATTTGGGGAACGCCTTCGGGTCCCGGGCAAACCTGTCTAGGGGAGTAAACCTGATAACAAATCTGTACTGCCTTATCTAAGGGTAAGGAAGTTAGTGGATAGACTAGCAGTACACCACTGTTAGAAAAAATAGTGCTAACAAGATACACAGAGGGCCTCTGGAGTCGGACGGATCCTAAAAATTGAGTTGGGTTAATCCTATAAGTTCTTCAGTAAACTGGCTCGGGTTGTCCCTATTAACATGGGAAAGAGGTCCTGCTTCGCGGGGCTATTGTCTGTGTATGGCCATCCTCATTTATTGGGGAGTAAGGCGTCCGGCATTTATTTTATTTAGTTGATAAAAGCTAGATAGATAGAACATTTTCGGGCATACTTTATGTTAGCCACCGTTGTTGTTATAATTTAAAAACGTGATTCCATCTGATCCCCCCGCGTTCTCTTCCTCCCCAACCCCCCCCCCCTTATGGAAATAACGTCAATCAAAAAAACTCTATCTACTGTGAGACAAACTAACTTTGGTTTGTATCATCTCACTACAATAATAATCAATGGACACAAAATACACAGTCAACGGTTCACAAGTTTTATTTCCTTATTGGGCTGTGGGTACATTTTCCCAAGTGTTTAATGGAATAATATATAGA